>PVJA010016682.1:0-43051 GCA_004027025.1 Myocastor coypus
TTCAGGAAGACTTTAAGCTCACTTTGTAGCCCAGGCTGGTCTCAAACTCAGAATGATCCTCCTGCCTCAGCCTCCCTAGTTTTGACATTATAGATATGTGCCACTATGTTTCACTCATTTTTTCCCTAAGAGGAATACAATAAATCTCTGACTTAAAAACATTCAAGTTGCAAACTTGCACATGTGTACTACGACTCACTTTGTCAGCTTATGAATCAATCTGATTTTATGAACTGTTCTCCTGGAATGGAAGTTGTTTATAAGTCAGGGACTTACCTGTGCTACCAAGTTTTGCTGCCATTTACACTGATGTTAAATCTCCTAGGGTGTGGTTAAAAAGAGAAAAGAAGTGGAAAAAAGGGAAGGTATTTGGAAAGTTAAAACCAGTATTGCCTAATGTGAGGAGAGACCCCTGGGAGCAGCATCTTGAACATGTTGAAGAAAGATAAAAAGTCTTTGACCTTTTAATGATTTGTTAGCTATTAAGTGTTTTCCTTCACTTTCCTGTCTGCCTTCTGTGTTTATGAACTTTGTGTACTCAGTTTGTGCATTGGGCTAAGTCAGAATTGCTTAACATTAAGTTTTTTTTTTTCTAGTAGTATGGTTGGCTCAGCTTGCCCTAGGGGTGGAGCTGGCACAGCATGTGGTGCTGGGAATCAAACTGTGGTACCTGTGGCTGCCTAAGTTTGCCTAAGCAGGCGCTTTAGACCACTGAACCATCTCACCAACCCAACATTAAGTTTTAATTATCTTGATATTTAATATTTTCTGAATCCTAAAAACAATATCAAATCAGTAAATTATTGGTTAGAATGAAACATTAGGAACAAATTCTTTTATACCTATAAATCCACTTTTCTTGATATTTATGTCACTATAATTATTGTGGGCTTAGAAATAAACAACTTCTATGTTTGTTCTTTTAAAGCTAAGAAAATTTTGATTCATTTCCATTATGTTGATGTTGAGGTTCAGCTGAGGAGTGTAATGGCTGTTACAGTGTTCTAAATTAGAATTGGTTTTCTGAAGTAAACAAAAGGACATATGTAACCTAAAGATTTTAATACTACTCTTGTATTTTGTTTTTTTCTTATTATCCACTTAGATTAGGGATTCTAGATAGGTTAAATCTTTTTCATTGGCCCTGGTTTAGGATATTTTACATCTAAAAACCTGTGGATTTTAGAGATGAAGAGACAAGGGAAATTAGGTATGACAACTCAAGATTGTGATACATGAGATATATTCACTAAAATTTTGGTTTCTTTTTGTGTGTGTGTGTGATATAAAAATACCATGCTTCAAGAAAATAACATAGAGATGACTATTACCAATTTCCTAGCATTCCCTCCCTGTGTTTTCTTTTTTTTTTTTTTAAATTGTGAGCCTTTGGAAACATAGTTCCTGACTTAAGACGTAAGACGTGTTTAGCTTACAATATTTTAATTTATGAGTACAGAATAGCAAAATATATTCGATATAAAACAAATTTTGGGATTTATTTTTATATTTTCCCTGGCAAAGAGTATACAATATGATACTAATTCTCCTGCAGGGCTGGGTAGCAGGAGCAAGTGGTACTTCTCAGATAATCATGAGATTGTAAATGTACACAACTGATACTATATGGTGTACTGTGCTGCTGCACTATGATATTTGGTAGGCTAGGTTATTAAATGCATTTTGAGCTTATATTTTAAGTTTTGAGCTTTTTTGGGGTGACAGAACCCCAAACTATATCAGTGAGCTGTACATCTTCATTTAAATCCTAAGACACATTTAAATCCAAAGGGTTTAGGTACTTTAAAATTTTTGATATATTTTGTATGCATTCATATGTGTATATTTTGAGAAAAAGAGACAGGATCGACACTTTTCTGAGACATTATGTAAGTTTACAGGTTGGTGAAAACACCTGTCCTGTTTTATCTTAAAATATTAGCACATTTTGAAAAGTTATTTTGACTGAGAATTTTCTGTGATAATATGTATATGTTGATTCTAATTTTTTAAGCTTGCAAATCATGTTTGTTTTCACATCTTTCATAATCTTTGCAGGACTTTTGGCATCTTTGTTTTATTTTACTTGAGCTTCTTATACATTAAGATTAATCATTTGTGTTTTTGTGACTATCTGTAATTCTACTTTATTTCAACTGATTTTTATCATGAATTTAAGTATGCTGGAGTTTGTATTTTTAACAAATCTAATTTTACTTACAAAGGAAAGTATATGAAACTAGTTGAAAAAGTCCTTTATAAACCCTTTGGTGGTGTTTATCTGAGCCAAGAGTATTTTGAAGTTTTAATGAACTTGTGTTTAGAGATGTGAATATATTAGTATACACAGTTTGAAATAGTTTATGTTTAAGATACTGCCTGAGGATAACAGTGCATCCCTATTTTTTTTGGAAAAAACTTCTGTAGGGATTTCAGTGTGCTTATTGTTCATGTTCAGTTGTTATGATTGATAGTTACTACCTTAAACTGTAGTAGTTGATTAATCTTTAGTGTTGGGAGCAGTTACATTTTTTTATTTTTATTTTTTGTCTTTTTGAAAGGAGATCTCATTGTGCAGTTCAGGCTGGCCTTGTGCTCCCTTTGATCGCAGGCTAGTCTTGAATTCACAATGATCTTCCTTCCCCACCTTCCTGAGTACTAAGATTGCAGGTGTTCACTACCATGCCCTGCTGGAATCATACTATTTTACATAATTCTGAATAGATTGATCATATAATCAGTGAAAGAACACTAGAACCTGTAGCAATTTGTATGTTTTGATTAAGTAATATTTCAGTTGCCTTTTTTGAGGTTAGCATGTTTTAATACATTGCTAGAATTTTTGAGAATAGGAAAGGTAGAATTGGAACGTTTAAAAGTTTGAAATGGATGTGCTTACAGATAGTCTGCTCTTCAAGAATTGACTCAAAACAATTACAGAGTTTACTACAGGACGATTTCATCATCATCTCTGGAGATTTAATTTTAGGTTTCCGACTTTGTTTTTCTCACAAGTTGGATATTAAAAAGTTTGAGATGTCGGGGCCTGGCAGGATGGCTCCGTGGTCTAAAGCGCCTGCTTAGGAAAGCTTAGGTGGCTGCAGGGACCGCGGTTTGATCCCCGGCACCACATGCTGTGCCAGCCCTGCCCTGAGGGCAGGCTGAGCCGGCCATGTAAATAAATAAACAACCGAACCCAGGGTGTTGCACTGTGAGCCACGTTCCCAGCCCTTTCAAAAAAAAAAATCTTTAAAAAAAAAGTTTGAGATCTATATTATATAATTTTCAGTCTCACAACATTCAGATGAGAATACTGTACATGAATTTATCTGAATTAAGCCATGTGAAACTATTTAAGGAAACAACTTGCACACTTATCTTTAGCAACATTACTTGACTATAAAATGTTCATCCAAACATACCTGCAGTCACAGTCCTGGTGGATTTTCATCTTTTGCATGTGAAGATTAAAGTCTCATCTAGTTTTACATACTTTTCTAAGAGATGAATGGAGGTTTAAGATTATTGGTATAACCCTTTGGAGATTCCTTGTTGCTTCATTGGGGTGGGCCACCTTCTCCCGCCTACTAAAACTAAGGCTACAGATTACTGACCAGTGATTTTGGTCTATAAAATTTCTTCTGAGAGATGGGCTTGTTGGCATCCCACTTGGGATTCTTCCTGTCTCTCAGTTATTCCTGTTCTCCTTTCCATCTCCAATAAATTTTCCTACTCTGTCTTAGTTACTCTTCTCTTGTTGCTGGGACAAATACCCAACACCCAAAATGAAAGAAGGAAATGTTTATTTAGCTCACAGTTATTGAGGTTTCAATCTGTATTCGGCTGGACCAAGGCTGAATGAACAGGGCAGAGAGAATCCATTCATGGCGATGGAACAGCAACAGTATGGCAACAGAGATAACTGACCAACCAGGGCAGCAGAGAGCAACATTAAGAGTCTGTCTCTCTGTCTCTCTTTACATTCAAGCTGTCTGCCTCAGCCTATCTGCCGTAGGCCACACCCATAATCCCAGAAGGACTCAGACCCATAATCCCATCAGTAGTAAAACACATAATCCCAGTGGATCATAAGTTAGGTCTCAAACTCTGGAAGACCCTGCCCCATAATTGCCTGAAGCTTTGGTGGAGATGGCTAGACATAAACCATAGCATTCCACCCCTGGACCCCCAAAGATCCCAGGCACACTCTCAACTGTTTGCCCCTGTATAAAAGAAAAGTTAAAGATATCCAACCTTCAAAGGTACAAGATAAATATTACCAATCCAAAAGTTGGCAAACAACAGGGTAATAAAAAACACTGGGACCAACACATGTCCAGAATCCAGCAGGATAAACATTAAATCCCATAATTCCAACTGGAACATCTGAAGCAGTCTGCACCAAGTTGTGAGCTCCAAAAGCCTTATACAGTTGCACCCCTACAGCACTCTTGGTGGTAATTTCCATGGCTTCTCTCTTAGGCCAGATTTGTTCTCTCTTTGCAGTTTCCTTTAGGTGATCCACGTTTCTGACTTTTCCAAACTTCTGGGATTTCCACTGAATAGGCTTGTCACTCTGCTTCACACACTGCCCTCTTAGGGGCATACTGCCTAGCCTATTGGGCCTTCTTCTGAAATCGAGGTGGAAGCCTTCTTAGCTTAACAACTCTTGCATTCTCAATGCATCTAAAACCACTGCCACGTGGGCGATACTAAGGTCTACTGCCAGGTGGAGCAGTAGCCAGGCTTCCTTCTCTCTTGGTTGTAGGGGTGGAGTACCTGGATTGATGAATACTCTGACCTTGATTCCGAGGAACAAATTCTCCATGCCAGCACCATTTTGGAACCTGATTTGGCAGCTGCCGCCATTCTGGTACTTGGGCCTCTGTGGCTTTTTTCTCCTTTGCAATTCTAACACTGCAAAGGGTGGAGAACTGCCACCTCTTATGATGCCCTCAGGTCATCCTTTTGATTCTCTAGTTCCTTCCCAGCAATGGAGATCCCTTCAGTTCCATCTTTGGAGTCCACAGCTTTCCTGGTGCTTCCTATCTGGCCAAACTCACAGTATTTTAAATCATCTTGCTTGGCTCTTTGCTCTTGATTTTCACCATAAGTCTGGCTAAAAGTCGCCAATAACAACCATGCCACCACCTCAATAGTTTGCTGCTTTGAAATATCTCTTGAAGATTAATTAGTGTGCCATGCTTAATGTCATTGTTAGCCAAAGTCTCTGGGCACAAGCAAAATTCTGACAGACTTTCAGCCAAGCCATAGCACAAATCATCTGAAGTCTAAAGATCAATGCTGTCCTTTTTCCCAGCAGAAACCTCCTCATCCTGGTCTTTACAGGCAGGCCTTCTGTCAGTCTTCTGGTATAAGCTCTGACCAGAATCACCCCTACAGAACAGCTGAAGCTTTTCCAGCTTTTCAAAAGTAAAGCACCTCTCCAAACCTTTCTTATCTCTTCCCATAAGCCATTCCCAAAACCTTGTAATCCACATAGTCAGGTTAGTCACAGTAACAACTCCACTCCTAGTACCAAATTCTGTCTTAGTTACTCTTCTCTTGTTGCTAGGACAAATACCTGACACCCAAAATGAAAGAAGGAAACGTTTATTTAGCTCACAGTTATTGGAGGTTTCAATCCATTTTCGGCTGGCCAAAGGCTGAGTGGAACAGGGCAGAGAGCATCTATTCATGGTGGCAGAACAGCAACAATATGGCATCAGACAACCAATTAACCAGGGCAGCAGAGAACAGCAGCGAGAGTCTGTCTGTCTCTTTATATTCAGGCTCTCTGCCTCAGCCTATGCCCCCCGTGCCACACCCATAATCCCAGAAGGACTCAGACCCATAATCCCTTCAGTACTAAAACACGTAATCCCAGTGGATCATGAGTCAAGTCACAAACTCTGGGAAGTCCCCACCCCGTAATTGCATGAGGCTTTGCAGGGACAGCTAGACATAAACCATACCATACTCTTTAACAGCAACAACAAAAAAATCCAAGTCTGTCACTTGGGAATTCTGAGTGTTTAGTGGAAGATGAGAACCTGTATTTTGGTATGTGCTCTGGATAATTGTTATCTTTGGACAGATTTGGTAAATACTGATTTTAGTTAAGCAGCATTCTCCACTTCATATATTTTCTAACTTGGTGATGTGAGCAATAACAAAAAAAATTACCTATTTGAAGCTTTCAGTGTGATTGGGAGAAAATAAAAGTGTGCATATGTCCAAGAATGCTGTATACATGGGACGTGATGAGTGACAATCTTATTTAAGGTATGTAGTTTTACTATGATAAAGCCAATATCTGTTCAATTTAACAAAAAAATGTACAGTATTATACTGTATTTATATATGTATCTCCAGGGGAAATTTTTATTTTCAGTAATTGTTAGGGTTACTGTTTTTGTTGCAAGGTTTGTTGAATTTTGAGACAGATTCATTTCCAGAGGGGGGAGGGGGGGGAATACTCTGGTATACATAAATACTTCTTTTGGTTTTAATTTTAGCTTTTTTTTTTTTTAATTAAAACTTTTAGTAGAAATTTCTTTAGCTGTTTCTAGTTTCTACTAATTTCTAATTAGTAGAAATTACTTTAGCTACTTAGCTAGAATTTGAGACTTAACTCATGGTCCACTGGGACTATGTGTTTTAGTACTGATTGGATTATGGATCTGAGTCCTGGGATTATGGGTGTGCCCTAGGGCAGATAGGCTGATGTGGAAGGTGGTATTCTTAAATTTTAAAATAATAAATGGTGAGTCCACAAAATATTATTATTATTATTATTATTATTATTATTATTATTATTATTATTATTATTATTATTAGAAGTGTATGTCTGCACTTTATTAACTAATACTGTAATAGTTTGAATACCTATTGAAATCAGATGGTTTGGAAATTAGAGAAAACTCTTGCTGAAGTGAAATCTTGAAGGATGAGTTTATATTTAAATTTCTTGGATTAGTTTGGAAACCCAGGATTAGGATTGTTGGAAGAAGAAATTCCTGGTAGAGAGGAGTCCTTAACAGTTGGGTGCTTATTGGAGCCATGTGAGAGGCTTATCATTTGTGAAAGGAGGCATCTCCTTTTTCTTTTAAGATAGAATATAGTTTATGTTTC
Source organism: Myocastor coypus (assembly GCA_004027025.1). Taxonomy (NCBI): domain Eukaryota; kingdom Metazoa; phylum Chordata; class Mammalia; order Rodentia; family Myocastoridae; genus Myocastor; species Myocastor coypus. The sequence goes on from PVJA010016682.1 coordinate 7,135, forward strand.
CTGTTTGATGTCTCCTTCCTGGCTCTGAGAGCATTAGAGATGGACATTGTCCCTCATAGCTGTGGCTACAGCTCCATCTGGGAGCATTGAAAGGGCTGCTGAGACTAAGAGCCCTTGAAAGGATCATGTTTGTAACTTTGCAGTGGTGGCCTCTGGTGAGTAAACAACTTCTTTTAAACTTAGTTTATATGATGTGTAGAAGACTAGTGAAATTGATTTTTATTTTGGAGCAAAGGAACCTAAGCCAGTTGTCTGTGTTCTTGTTTCCAGCATCATTGCTGTACATATAAATGGGAGGAAAACCATCTGTTTGGAGTAATGGCACTTTTAAACGTCTTTCTCTTTCTCCTGGCAGGGAAGACATGTATGCCCAGGACTCTATAGAGCTACTAACAACATCTGGTATCCAGTTTAAAAAGCATGAGGAGGAGGGAATTGAAACCCAGTACTTCGCAGAACTTCTTATGACTTCAGGAGTTGTCCTCTGTGAAGGGGTCAAATGGTTATCATTTCATAGGTAAAAAAGGATTACATTAAAAATGGCATTTGTATTTTCGTCTTGTAACTGCCTCATACTTGCCTTGGTCTTTTATATCAGCAATTTATATCAGCAATTAGGCCTAGTTCTAGAAAGAATTGACTACCATGTAGTTATTTCCTGCCTCTTAGGAGGCTAGTGTGGGATTATTTTAGCCTGTGAGAGGCAGCATTACTTAGTGAAAAGAGTACAGGCTGAAAGACTAGATCTTGGTTGAAATCCAGTGATGTTATTGACAGTTGGTGTCATCTAGGGTTCTTTAACAGGTAAAATTTAAGTAAATTTAAGTCTATTTTTTATTTTTAAAGAAAGGAAATCATCCGTTGAAAATTACGTATTATCTACCATGTTCCAGTCTGAGATTCTAAGTAGCTATGGAAAAAACAGACTAAAAATCTTTTTGTACAGTTTATAGTCAGTTGAATTTATATACTTTATTTAAATGACCTAATTTAAAAATAAAATAAATAAATAAATAAAAATAAATGACCTAATTTATATTTTTATTTTGTTTCAGGGTTTTTAAGAATGGGGCAGGGAAAATTTCCCTTACAAGAGATATCTCGCAGAGATACTTTGGTTGTCAGTAATAACATTTAAAGTGTACAGTGAAACATTTTACACAGAGTAAATTCTCTGGAAATGCTGCTTATTTAAGAGAATTCTAGATATGAAATAAGTTCTTTTATATAATTGGCAGTCTCAGGATTATAAGTGACCTTGAAAGTGATTTAAAAAGTATTGTTAAATATTAGTACTTTTAAACTTGATTCCCTTCACACATAAGTTTTAAATACTTCTGCATGCTTTAGAGTTTGGTGATTATAATTAAGGATTGTTCTTACTGTAAACTTAGTTGTAGTGTTAAGTAGCGAGTTTTGAGTTGGAGATATTGAACATACTTATTCTCATTTAGCAATTCTATACTTCAAATTGTATGTTAAGAAATAAGACCTAAGGACCTTTGTTAACCTTAAAGAACAGTTTTTTGGTTCTTTGTATGTAGAAATATGAGGGTACAACTCATGAGGGTACAACACAGCTAGAAAGCATGTTCCTATCTTTTTTTTTTTTTTTTTTTTTTTTTTTTTTTTTTTTTTTTTTTTTTTTTTTGAGACAGGGTCTCGCTATGCAGTTGAGGCTGGCCTTGAGCTCACTTTTGTAGCCCAGGCTGGTCTCGAACTCGTATCGATCCTCCTGCCTCAGCCTCCCGAGTGCTGGGATTACAGGCGTGAGCCACCATGCCCGGCCCTCTATCTTTTGAATATATTTGATATCAGCAAATACTATGTGCTAACCAGTGGATATTGAGATAAAACCATATAGGGTTCATGTGTTCATGTAGTTTACAGTCTAATTCAAATGTCATATATTTAAAAATCACCAAAATAAGATTTTATTATACTAAATATCATTGGATGGTCTGTACGTATTCTATATCTGGTAAATAATAATTCTAACAAATTATAAAGTCCTAAATTAATCTTACTAAATTAATCTTACCAATAGTAAGAAAAAGTCATACAGATTTACATTACTTCCTTGCAGACTGTCACAAATTTTAAGTGTCTGATCTTTAACGCTTATTCATTGATGTTCCTTAATGATCTTTCAACATTAAGACACCCCCTTGCCTTTTAAAATTAGAGATAAAATTGTGGGCCTGTTCTAACCATCTAGGAACTTAAGAGGTCTCTGGGCAGGCTGTGGATCTCTGGTGAACTGTGTCCCTGGCCCCCCAGTGCGTAGGCATGGAGCTTATCCCGGCATCAGTTCAGCCTTTAAAGAACTTAGGAAGATTCTAGGCAGCCCCTGGGATCCTGGTGAATCTGGCCCACACCCATCACCTATACCAAAGCTTTGTTGAGCATCAGCCAGTTGCTCCCACTAATAGAGCCTTAGTAAGTGCTACCCTGTTCCCCACTGTAGCAGATACCTTATTGACTCATGCCCTGTCACTCTCCCACCACTACTAAGTATGGTTGGCTATTGGAAGCTTCAAAAATAACAAAATGCAGGAAGAAAAGGCAATCTCAGTCTTCCAGCCCACCCAGAACAAATCCAGGAGACAAGGACATATCAGAACTTAGAAGTCACACACCTGGAATTTATGAAATGATAGCTACTGAAGTGAAGAAATAAGTTCGTAAGGCTATGGAAGAAATAAGTAACAATAGTCATTAAAGAATTGTTAAGCACAAAATAATAATAATAATAATAAAATTAAAAAAAAATAAAGAATTGTTAAGCACAGCTAAGGGAGACATAGATTTAAAAAACAGAAAAAGAAAAATGATAGGAACACTGAATGAACAATACAGGAAAGAATTATAATGCATGAAACAGACTCGGACAGATATCCAGGAAATTCAGAACTCATTGGAAGCTGGCAAAACTATTTGATGAAACTGAAGATAGACTTTCAGACCTCAGTGACACATAATGAACTTGAAAGATTTCTTAAAACTAACAAAGGAACTAATAATTCAACAGCTACAAGATAATGTAAAGAAAAATGATATAAGCATAATAGGTGTCAATGAAACAGAAGAAGACAACACAAATGACATAAAAAAACTATCTGCAGAAGTTCTACCAGAAAATTTTCCGAACATGGGAAAAGAATCTGACAGTGATAGGTGAGGCATATAGAACTCTAAATAGCCCTAATCAAGATAAGTTCTACCTAAACACAATAAACATCCCAGAAAGTCAGCAGAATTAAAATTCTGAATGTAAATAGGAATTTTTATTTTGTATTCCCTCCACAACCTGTCAATAGCATCTTATCAAGTAGTGAGTCCCAAATATATACAAGGGAAAAAAAAAAATTTTTTTTTTAAATGATTGTCCTTTAATGGCGAAAACAGTCCATGTACAAGAAAACAACTGTGCCTCAAATAAATGTCTGGGATTTGTGCTCATCAGAAAAAGCTTGCTTAAGAGGTCCTTAACAGAAAGGCAGTCAGGAAATAATGGATCCAGGAATAGTGGGTGTTAGAAAATAATGGAAAGGGCCAGTAATAAGGAGAGAAGTATGGCAGTTTGTATGTTATAATTTGTAATAGCAGTTCTCAGCCCTTGCTGTGTCCACTGTGTGTACAAACTTTTCTGTTAATAATATCTCTTGGGGAGCCATACAGAGATAGCAATAGAATTGTGAAAGACGAGACTGTACTTAGTATTATAGCTAGGACAAGTGGAAAAAAAAATTTTTTTTTGTTAGGTTCTTACTCTTTGGGATTTTATGTTACCACTTTGTACAGATCTCCATTAGTTTTGCCTTCCAATGGCTGCTACTTTTGTTAGCTTTGATATTTTCACCAAATTTCAATTTATCTTTATTTCTCTGTTTCCACAGTTATTTGTTTAGATACTTCTGTGTACAGTTCAGTACTCTTTTCAGTATTCTCTTTAGCATCATCAAAATAATGATTATAGGGTTAGTACTTTTGATCTGTATATCAAGTAATAAGTTTTTTTTTTTTTTTTTTTTTTTTTTTTTTTTTTTTTTTTTTTTTTTTTTTTTTTTTTTTTGCAGTACTGGGGATTAAACTCAGGACCCTGTGCTTGCCAGGCCAGTGTTTATTCCACTGAGCTATCTCCCTGGTCCCTCAAGTAATAAGTTTTTTATTTATTTACTTATTTATTTTTGGTACCAGGAATTGAACTCAGATCCTTGTGCTTCCCAGGCAGGCATTTGAGCCACTGAGCTATATTCCTAGTCTCTCAAGTAATAAAGTTTTAGCACTCTGTAAACAGTATTTTTCTGATTATACTTATATAAAAATCTTTTTTTTTTTTTTTTTTTTTTTTTTTTTTGGTCCTTTGTGCACTTTGTTTTCTATTTTGGTCAATTCTCTTTATGTCTGTTGTAACTTGTTTAAAGTTTATATCAGAAAACAATTTTTCATCTCCATAGTATTTATATGTCTTAATTTTTAATCCTTTTGTAGTGGTTATGACTTTGGCTATTTAATCAAAATCCTGACCAATTCTAACTTGCCTGAAGAAGAACTTGACTTCTTTGAGATCCTTCGATTGTTTTTTCCCGTCATTTATGATGTGAAGTACCTCATGAAGAGCTGCAAAAATCTCAAAGTAAGGCTTCAAGTGCTATCACATGCAATCAGCACATCATTCAGAATAAAGTACATGACATAATATCAAAGCTAGATTTATTTTAAACCGTATTTGTTTTATGTTACTACTGTGATTCTTTTGTAATAGTTATAGGTGTTGCCCATTGAAAGATTCTGTGTATCTTTGTAGGGGACATTTTTAATAAAAGTTAGTATTTTGTTAATTATTTCCGTGATTGAAAATCAGGAATCAAACAAATAGGAAGAGTAGGATGCTCAGGTGCACAGAAGTACAATTTCTCACTCTGTCCAAACACATGTAATCTTTCCGGTTGAGGTAAAATTTGCACTGGCCAACAGTGGGCAGATACATTCTGAGTGTGGTAAATGCTTTTCTTTTCAGCTTACCTTGACTTTTTACTCCCTTTCCAAGATAAAAATTTTTTTAGGCACAATTGTTGTAATAAATATGTTAAGTCTTACCTAAACACTAGGTTCACTTTAACACTATGTGACATGTATGTAGTAATTTTTTTTTTTTTTTTCACATTCTCTCAAAAGGACAGTTTCTTCGTTGAAGAAAAATACTTCTTCAGTTTGAGTACACATTTCGCCTGCGTATATAGGTCCCTGGAAGTATAGTGACTCTTCTCTTCACTCACTTTTGGTATACAAATTTAAGTTACAGTTGAAAAAAGAAACAAAAACGAATTTGAACAGTGTGGTTGCTTTATAGAGACTGTGTTGTCACTTTGGTGAAACCAAAGTTGATGAAGTTTTATCACCAGGTTTTAGCAAAGCACAAATAAATTTGTACCTTTAGGAGATGGTAAGGACTCCTAAACAGAGAAGTAGTGTGAGAAATGAATAACCTTTTTTAGTAAGAAAGTTGAAAATCATGAAGCATTTGAAATACCTTCAGTATAAAACTAGGAAAAAGTTTAAGAAAGATTACTGATTGTGGCTGCTGAAAGTTAACAGATTTCTGTGTCATTTGAGGAGATTTCAAAGTATATTTGTATCCTTGTTGCTATAGAAACTTACTTAGCCCACCCTACAGAAGTTACACACACTGAGAATTCAAGACTTTATGTTTTACTGTGGCTCTGTACACATGTTTTAAAGTTGACATGTTTTTGTAGTGACAGTTTTCAGGAACAGAATGCCAAATTTGTGTTCATATATATTTCTTGTAAATACCTAAGAATAACAAATACTCTGATTATATGTTGCTACTAGTACATTAAAGTATGGCTGTGAATAGAGTGACAAGGGCAACTGTATTATTCAGTTGCATTGTGTTCTCCTGACTGGCAGTGGTACCCAGTCCTCATGCTATTTTAGTTCAGAGGCACCTGCTGTGTGGAGCACTGTGTTAAATTGTGAGGTAGTGAAGGATTAGTTTCCTAGCTGAGGCTTTATAATTTACCTTCTCCTCTAATAATATCTTTCCCTGTTTTTTTTTTTTTTTTCTTTTTTTACTCATTGTTCTGTGTTTTAATCCTGGCAGTAGTAACATAGGCATCTTATAGCATCAAGCTATAAGAAGTTTCTAAGAAATTGTATACAGTTTAGCTTGCTAACAAAAATATAGTTAAGCATGTAGTGAATTCTTAATGACTTTATTACTCATAGTAGCTTCGTTTGGTTAAAATTAGTTGTAATCTATTTAATACAGATGGATTGGTGGGAAATTTATAAGAATATTTACAAGAAATAGCCTATGTTAGCTATTGAGTTTTATAATGATTGATAAACTGATTACAGACCGTGATTGTGTTTGAGAACTATTAACCTTTGATGTGATATGCTTTCCCCACATCTTTAGGCAAGATATTTGTTGCTCACATGCCTTAAAGCCATGATAAAGGTACATTTTCCTAATTAGAACCTCATTGTGATAAATTATGAACATCTCCTAAATTCAACAAATACTTTATGTTCTGTTTTTTTAGTCTTCTTAAGATTTACCTTTACATATTAAAGTTCATATTTTGGTCAGTGTCCTAAGCTTATGATTTATGAATTCAGCAATGGAAGTGTTTTTCTCTTTGATAAGCAGTTTTTATTTCTTCTAGGGTGGACTACAAGAAGTTGCTGAGCAGTTAGAGTTGGAACGGATAGGACCACAACATCAAGCAGGATCTGATTCATTGCTCACAGGAATGGCCTTTTTCAAAATGAGAGAAGTATGAAGACCTCAGTACTTTTTTATTAGTCAGTTGTTTGTTAGGTTGAGTACATTAAAAGCTGATGGCAAAGGTTTTATAGGTAACAAGAACCTATGGAGTGAAAATATAATTAGAGGTACCATTTAAATCATGTACTGTATTTGAGTGAATATATTCAAAAATAACATCTTGAGATATAATTCAGAAGGAAATGGAAGAGTAGGTTCTTTATAGAATAAAGACTTGAAAATTTAGACTATCTTACAAATCATATGGTATAACTATTATTTCTTGGGAAAAAACAGGCCAGAGGCTAGTAATATTATTAAGATCAAGCATATTATTAATGGGAGAAGTAATCTTATACTTTGTCAGTACTATGTAAACCAAGTCAAGAATTTATGTAAAGTTTCCCCTATCCTGACCTTTTCGTAGATTTTAAACTTTTGATAAAAATTTAATTTGCTCATGCTTTGAAGATTTTGTAGAATAGAACTCATGCTTTTTGTTCACTTGAGATTTACAAAATGGTTTTGAATTCTAAAGGGATTAAAACTCAAGTAGTGTGACTCAAAGGTCATATTAAGACGACTTAAAAAAAGGCGGAGAGAAATACCTCAGATACTATAAAGTACTATTTGGATGAATGAAGTTTATTCTTTTGTGTTTATTGGGGGGTTTTGGGAGGTAAGAGTCCTGTATAGTTCAGACTAGCCTTAAACTCACCATGTACCCCAGGCCGATCTCAAACACTCTGCAGTCCTCCTACCTCAGCTTCCCAAGAGCTGGGATTACAGGCATACATCACCATACCCAGCTGGATCAATGAAATTTAATGAACCTAAATTTACTCTTTATTTGCCTAACTATTTGCTTTGCACAACAGAAAATTGGTTCTGCAAAAACAAAATAGAATATGTGTTTGCCCAGAAAAAAGTTTACTTTTTACAGAATATTTCCAATGGACTTCCTATGATCTTATAGACATTTTAAGAAGCTGACTGAGACTGGAAAAAAAAATTTCTGTAAAAATGTTTTTACCAGGTAATACTAATTCAGAAGCAATTTAGATTTCTATTCATGATAAGTAAATACTTATTTTGTACTTTTTCTCAGTGTTGTGTTACAGAGCTAAAACAGCCTTTGGATTTTTCTGCTTTGTATTTTAAAAATGTCTCAGTGGTTTCTGACAGTAACTGGTTTTTTTCCTGGATTTCTTCAGGGTTAGCCACCTAATGTGAATGTTTAGTTTAGTATGCTTAGGACTTAGTCACCTTAGCCTTGCACTTAGATTTAAGGCAATTAAGAGCCTTAGTTTTTTTTTGTTTTGTTTTTTTTTTTTTTTTTTTTTTTTTTTTTTTTTTTTTTTTTTTTTTTTTTTTTCTATCCATCATTGACTTTTCATTTGTTCTTAGCCATGTACAGTTTAATTTATGGAATAAAAAATTTGATTTTTTTCAGTGTGCACAAATTTGTATAAAAGTAGTCTAAATGTTAAAGAGAAAGACATACAATAATCCTAGTTTTCTTTGTTTTTGGTTGTAGTCTCCTTTTGATCTCTGTCTTTAAGGATATCAAGTGTTTTTGAGTATGTGATCTCAAAGGACCATCATAGAAGAGAGCTGTCAGAGCTGAGCAATCATTACTTACTTTGCTGAAATACAAATTATAAGTGGTACCTTCTGGTTAAAATTATGTTTTTTCTCTTCAATATTCCTTTTTAGATGTTCTTTGAAGATCATATTGATGATGCCAAATATTGTGGTCATTTGTATGGCCTTGGTTCTGGTTCATCCTATGTACAGAATGGCACAGGGAATGCATATGAAGAGGAAGCCAACAAGCAGTCATGACATGAAATAGTTCTTTTATTTTTATTTTATTTGAGCTACACACATGCTTGTATATAGGTTTTATCTCTGGTTGAATCCATTGAAAAATAATAACCCCTTCCCCCTTCCCTTTTATTTTCTGGCATTTAGTACTAAGTATGACTGTTTCTATCTCAGCTCTTACTAAACAGAAGTACATTCAGGTTAAATTTGGCCTTAATTTAATATACTTGTTTGCAAGCGTGTGTGACAGAGGATGGGGAAAGCTACATTGTATTGAATAATTTGATAAACTTCACCTCCTTGAGCTTGGTTTTGTTTTCCTTTAACTAAATTAACTAGCACTGACTAATTTATTTCCCTGTTTCATGTTTCCCTTCCATTCTGCAGTTTTAGCTATTTGAGATTGTGGACCATCAATTTTGCACTTTAGAGAGTGATTCAATCCTCTGTTTTATCAGAAATTGTGGTTAGGTAGAAAAATGGCCATCTGCCAACTTTATATAGTATTTACTGTCTCTGACCCACCGAATATAGCACGTGTACTGTGCAAACTGTTGATTCAGCAAGACTAACTAAAAAGACAGGAAACTACTGAGGAGCTTATTAACTTTTCTGTATGTAGTGTTAATCTTCCAAGCACATCTAGTGTCTGCCGGTTTCTTTTGGTCATGTGTAGGCTGCTCTGTGACTGAAGAATTTTCAAACCAGCTTTACGCCTCAGGAAAAGACCCTTGTAATTGGATATTTAGTACATGCCAGAAACTGGCATTCAAGATACTGAAGCTAGTTATGATAGCACACACCCCTTGATCTGCTTCTTTTTATTCCATCACTGTTTTTTTTTTTTTTTTGTAGTTATACGTAAGATTTCATTTCATCAATTTCATTGAAGTCCAAAGATAGCAAGTCTTTAGGTATATTTTGTATCAAATTAAAGGGCAAACATTGTGCTTTCATAGTGACAGAGATAATGAAGAGTTTTGGTGCAAAACAATAAAATACAATATATATATATATGTACACTCACACACACCCACAGCTAATAAAAATACCTGAGGAGTGTAATGCTTGTTTATTTTTTTGTGTATATCTTTGCAATCTATTTTATATATAGTGACACAAGAGACTGTGAAATATTTAGCCATGCAGAATATGTGACCAGACCAGAGCATGTGTAGGAAGACTTGCTAATCATTAACTCTACCCTGAAATGAGGGACTACAATTTATAATGTATTACCTACGATTCAGCCATTAATATTAGCAAATCTCCAAATGTTAGCAACAGTGATTTGTTTCCCATGTATATTCTTTATTCATTGTATGACAATGCTGTAACTGGGTGGTCCTTTTTAAACATTATTTGCAAAACAGAGGGTATTTGTTTTTAAAGCTTTTGTAAATAAAGGCTTCAGAAGTGTTTTCTTATATGTTGATGATTTTATTTTTTAGAAATACTTATCTGGGATGTTGAATATATATTTTATTTGGGAATAGAACTGAGCTTAGTAATTTCCAATTTCCTTCATTGATAGAAGGTGATTGTGTTAGTCTTTTAGTGGGAACATCACCCTGAGCTTTCTGCATTGGAGTAGCATCGGCTTATTGGCCTTTTGAGAAAGCATTTATTTGGAAAGGTTTACAAAGTAAATAAGTTTGGTGTAATTTAAAGCTTACATGGAAACGCAAGTTTCTATCTGGTTTCTCATGATTTTGATCTTCACCACTACTTAATAAAGTAGTGGCCACATAGTATTTTGTAACTTGTATCAGTTTTGATTTCTCTGTCTAAAAGTACAGAATTACATATTTTAGTAATGTGAACATTATAGTTTCTTAGTATATTTGGCTTACAGTTTTCTTTTTTATGTTCCTGAGCCCTTAATCCAGTCTCACCATAGTCTTTTAAATGTAATAGAAAAGAGGCAATAAACTGTCCAGTTTGTTGGACCACTCTACTTTCGTTTGGTCCATCAACTGGGAATGATTGTTGGTTTTAAAAGGGAGATAAACAAGAACACCTAATTGAAAATTACATGAAACTGAAACTACCCATTTGTTTTATTAGAATGCAACCACATTAATCATTCACATATTGTTTATGCCTACTTTCTCTCTACAATAGCTGCTACAAGAAGTGCTTTCCTATAGTGGACTTGCTTCACATGATTGACAAAATTCCAGAGTCACAATCAAGCACATACCACTTGATAACATTTGGTGTACCACAAGTATTGTCCATACCACAACATTTTGTTTTTTTCTGTTTCTAGTACATGCCCATTTTATCAAGATATAGTGGATTTTATAAAGATACATGGAAGTGCATTGTTTATTATGCAGTGACCATATGTGATAACGTCACCAGAATAAAAAACAGCACGGTATTCTAAACACATGAAAAAGAGTACAGAAAAATTACAAATTTTTTAATGGATACCTTATCACACCATTATTTTTAATGAAAATTTAAAAATGCCACCAAAATGCTCATTTTGTTAGTCAAGCAAAGAGAGCTGCTAGCAGTAATGTCATGTTTTCATGTAGTAATCCAAATAAAACTCCACAAAAAAATAAGATTTGTTGGCTCTTAATTAAGTCAGATATTATTAGTACTTAACTGCCAATTCTTTTTTAAAATTTTTTAAATTTTTAATTTTTTTTTTTTTTAACTGCCAATTCTTACTGAGAAGTCAGTGCTGAATTTCAAATGACTAAATTTGTTTCTGTTGGTAGTCTGGACAACTGTGTTGTTACCACATATTGTCACTGCATAATAAATAACACACTTCCATGTATTTTTATAAAATCCACTATATCTTATATAATGGGCATGTACTAGAAACAGAAGAGGGGCTGGGGAGATCGCTTAGGGGCACAAGTGCGTGCCTGGCAAGTGCAAGGTCCTGAGTTTGTTTCCTAGTTCTGCAAAAAAAAAAAAAAGGTATTTTAGAAGTTAAGCTACTGTCAGTACAACTTGAGGTGATATTGCCTATAGATGATGTATCTGATAGTGGTAAAAAACAAGTAGTGGATTAGTTGGTCAAATGTATAAAGTCAGAAAATTAAAACTAAAGATATTAATATGTTGCAGAAAACATTGGTATTACTGAGGTAGTAGTGTCAATAGTGAATTTCATCCACGTTCATGATTTTTTTTTTTTTTTTTGAGAAAACAGAAGAACATTCTGATTTGCCCTTACCACAGAAGAGTTCAGTGGCTTATCATTGATAAAGATTTATTGTGCTCTTTTTGATTCTGGAATTTTCCTTAGTGAGAACTTTTCTCAGGCACTCACTACTTTTGGATAGTGAGAGGCTTCGGAAATCATCTTTTTTCATTTAAAAGAATAAAGCTACTTTATGAATTCTCTGTACTTTGAAAATGGGTAATTCCATTGCCACACAAATCATCACTGGAAACATTTTCCTGAAGTTCCTTTGGTGGTTTAGTTTTTTAGTTGATGCAAGTGCACAGAAAATAATTTGTATTGAAGTTTCCTATTATTAGTCTGTTGGGAATTAGTAACATAAAGAGAACATGCTGAAAAGCATATGTCAAGAAAGTAAGGGAACTCTTAGCAGTGCTTCCAAGTGATGAATGAAGTTGTGCATAGCATTGGGCATCAGTGTTTGACAGTACCTGGATCTGCCTGCAAAAAAAGGCTTCAGAGATTAAATAAAATCTATGATAGATCAGCATTAATAGAAGAACTTTTTTTTTTTTTTTTTTTTTTTGAGACAGGGTCTCACTGTGCAGTTCAGGCTGGCCTTGAGCTCACTTTTGTAGCCCAGGCTGGTCTCGAACTCGCACTGATCCTCCTATCTCAGCCTCCCTAGTGCTGGGATTACAGGCGTGTGCCACCACACCCAGCTTAGAAGAACATTTTGAATTGATTTTGATCATAGGGAATGCTGATGATCCCAAATTAACCAAAATGTTAGTGCTCCACCTCAGATTCCACTTTTCAGTTGTACTCAACTATTAAAGTTTTGCATTTCTTTTCACTAATTCTGTGGAAATGTGTTTTCTCCTTCAATAAGTACATAAGTAATGCCCTTGAGTTTGTTTTAGCATGGAAAACTTCAGATACATACTACCTAGCCTTTTACACAAAAAGATCTACTAAGGACGAGATCTTGCAGAGTGTGGTGGTACACACCTGCAGGCCCAATACAGTACTGAAAGACTGGAGCAGGATAATGGTGAATTTTGAAGTAAGCTAGAGTACATAGCAATACCTTGTTTCAAAAAGTAAAACAACACAAATCTGTTGCTGTTTCATGTGCAAAGACAAATTATTGGACTCTGAAAAAACAGCCTAAGGTGGAATCAGTTCAGACTCCAGTCAATGTCTGCACTATGAAGACGTTAACAACTGCTTTTAAAAACTGAAATGAGAATTGATTAAATTCTTTCTCTTCAGGTAATCTAACACATATCACTTGGTATACTGGAGGGTATGTCGTTGGTATCAGAACAGTTTTGTATATAACAGTACCACCTTTTAATTGCTTTGTAAATACATTGTAGAAATACAGAAAGGTATGCAAAGCACGATATAACGGGGATTTTCATTAATCATTTGAGATACAGTATTAATAAACCCAGCATGGTACTGGAATAAAAGCAGACCTGAGGATCAGTGTAAAAGATTAGAAGATGCAGACACAACTCCAAACACACTCAGCCACCTTATCTTCTGAGAAGGAGGCAAACATCTGGAATAAAGTCTCTTTAAATGGTGCTGGAAAAATTGAATTTCCACATACCAAAGACTAAAATTAGACCCATGTCTATCACAATAACTCAACTAAAAAGGGTTTGCATAACAAAAGAAATCACTAACAGTGAAGAGATATTGTACAGAGTAGGAACATTGTTTTAGCCAGTTATCCTTCACACATAGGGATAACATACCTAAACATAAAGAATTGAAAATCATATAAAGATCAAAATATACACAAGCACATATACAAGAATTGAAAAAACATCATACTCCCAAATTAACCTAATCCAAAAGTGGGCACTGGAGATGAATACACATTTTGTGGGTGAAGTACAAAGGCCAAATATATGAAAAAATGTTCAACAACATTTGTCATTCAAGAGATGCAAATTAAGACAACAGAATTAATTTCCAGAACAGCTATTGTCAAAAACAAAAATGAATGCTGGAAGAGCTGCAGGGGAAAAGAACCCATCTCTACTGTTAATTAAAATATAGACTGGTTGAACAACTCTAAAAATCAATATGAAATTTCCTCCAAAAACAGATTAAAGGGGCTGGGGAGATAGTTCTGTGGCACAAGTGCCTGCCTGGCAAGTGCAAGGTCGTGAGTTTGAACCCCAGTCCCACCAAAAAAAAAAAAAAAAAAAAAACAGATTAAAGGACCCAATGGACAGGTTATTCCTCTCATACATATCTTCCCAGAAGAGTTAAAATATTGTAATACAGTGATGTATGTGTACCCATGTTTATAGCAGCATGATTTGTAATAGCTAAATCTTGGAAACAATCCAAATGTCAACTGAGGAATGGACAAAAAAGACAGTCTTTTTATACAGTGGAGTACTACTCAGCCATACAGAAGGATAAACAAGACATTTATAGGCAAACAGATGCAAGTTGCCATATTTCACCATAAGTGAAATGAGACTCATATGTTTAAATATCACATTATGTCTCTGGTGTGAGAAACTGAAAGAATAAATCAAGACCAAAATGTACAGAGAAATGGGAAATAATTGTTCAAGAGGAGAGGGATTAGGGTGGGAGGAGAAAAGGATGGAAACAAAATGGGGACAAATACAAGACAGTTTTACTACTCATTTTTCTTCATTGAAAAGAAAAGTTTGTACTAATTGGAGAAATTTTTATGCTATCTTTTACTCTTGAGTAACTACTTTGAAGATAACAATACACAAAGTATTAAGGTAACCTGGGAATGCAGAAATATGGTGACTATAATCTCTGACTTTCTCATTACAGGATGAGAAATAACATTCTTTTTTCACGTTTAATAAATATTTTTAAATTTCAGGTATTTCTTTTTTTTTTTTTTTTAATTTCAGGTATTTCTATGTAGCAGATAAAAATTTCTCACAGAAATGTGTGGTGTATAATAGGAAAATTCAAGTTAAAAAATCTATACTTTCTTGTTTAAGTTTAGTATCCACTTTTTCCAAAGTTTATTTTATTTTGAAGAATAAAAACAAAAGAAAAAACAAATAGCAGAAACAGAGTAGCATACAAAAATACGTATGTTACAGATGTTCAAAACAAGGATAGTTAATTAACAATAGTTGTTACATATTTGTATTTTGTAGGGAAGGGTCTGCAGGGTGTTTAGGGTCTCACTACTTGATGGGACTCATAGTGATCCACCTGTTTACAATCTCCCAAGAGCTTGGATTACAGGCGCTTGCCACCATGCCCAGTCTCAATTACCTTCTCAGCGTACCCTGGTGGGCGAGGTCAGCACAACAGGCCCAGTGATTAAACCCTGGGCCCCTGCGCCTGCTGTCAGGCACTTTAATCCAATGAGGTATTTAGCTGGCCGTATATATGTATTTTTATAGTCAAATCTATTGCTCACATTAACAGATATAGTTAGGCAAGATTAGGCAAATAATTGAATATTACTGCTTCCTTTCAAGAAACCTTATTTTTTTTCTTGTCTTTGTTTTTTGGTTTTTGTTTTACCTTTAAAAATTATTTTAACACTAGTATAATAATAATTGATAAGACATTAGAAATGGTACACATTTGTTTTTTTGGTTTTTATTTCATTTTTTAAAGTATTTTAACGACTGTAACAAAAACTGATCAGACATAAATGGCATATATTTAGAAGACCAAGATGAGAGGTATTCAAGCATGGTTTTTGCATTACACATCACTGTCCTCAATGTAGTTGCTCACATTGCAGATATCAACACATAGGGTTAATTAAGGTGACAATTCTACACATTAACTGCTATTTTCAAAAAAATGATGGAAATTATTAGTACAGTCATCCATCCTGTAGATATTCTTGCATGTTTTTCGCTCTTCCTTTTTTTCCTATCTTTTCTCATCTATGTTTATTGTTTAATCCTTAAATTCAATTTCTGTTTTATTATATCTATTATACCTTTCAGTTTTATTTCTTGTATCAGGTTCTTACACTAGGGAGACAATACAATACACATATGGGTCTGATTTATTTCACTTATGAGTGTAGCCTCTAGCCATTGTATAAAAACACCACCTCTTTTTTATCTGTTCCTCAGGTGATGGGCATTTTGGTTATTTCCAAGATTTGGCTGTAACAAATTGTGCTGCTATAAACATGGGTGCACATTTATCACTATGGTATGTATGATGTTTTCAGTTCTTTTGGGGAAAATATCTAAAAGGTGAATAGCTCATTGAATGGGATTTCCAGTCCTAATCTGTCTGTCTGTCTGTCTGTCTGTGTCCTTTTTTTCTTTCTTTCTTTCTTTCAATGAAGGAAAGTTTTTACTTAGCTCACAGTCTGTAGAGGTTCAGTTCAAAGTCAGTTGGTTCTAAGGCAACCAGCAGCAATTCATGACAGAAGAAAACAACAAAGAGCATTGGGGGAATAACAGCTGTGGCATCCATCAAGCCTCTCTCTTCCTTTCTGCTTTGACTGGGAAGATCAGAGCTCCTCCAAAATGACATGGCTGCCAAGTGTCATGAAGACCACGACTTCTCCCAGGAAGTGGGAGGGGCAGGATCACACTGCTCAGAAGGGTTCCTCAACTCCTTTATATATACTTTTCTTGCTCAGTCACTCTAGGGTGGGCCTGTCATGCTCCAGGATGGAACCATTCCAGATAGCGCATTAGGGCAGAGCCAACTGCATCATGGGGAGGGCTCTGGCTCAAAAGGGTGGGAGCTGATATAGCCAAACTTCTGACTTCTCAGGTTGACACAACATATCAACTACCACAGATACTAAGCTGCTTTCCACTAGTATCTTCCACTGTGTGCTCTTTTCCCTCATTTCCAAACCCATGACAACTCAGGAAGGTAAGGCAATTACAAAAGCACAGAAGATGTAGATTCATGAGTCATCAGTCAATGGTATTTGAGGATTTATATGCTATTTTATTATAAGACCAAGTGATCCTGAAGTAAGGATTGTCCTGGACTCTGTATTTTTGGCATTTTAATCTGTGGAAAACTGATGCCTTTTCTGCCATTGAACTGTCCTTTATTTATCTGGCTTTAATACACAGTAAGGAAAGCACAAAAATGTCCATTACATGACTCCTAGTAGATATTTGGCATTCATCAATTTTAGTTACCACGTCCTGTCTCAGGCTACCACCACAAGTGCTTAAGTGATAACAACCATCCACAAAGAGATGAGAAAATGGACACACACACACACCTTCCATTTTTGCCAGTGCAGTATTCAGATGGTCTCATGATAGAATGAGGAATTATGGAAGTTATATATCCAAAGCTGACACTATTGCTGGCAAAAAGTGCAGTCACCAAGCCTGGAAACATGCTTTCCTCAAGGTGCCTCTTCGAGTTCACTGAAGAAGGAAAAGGTCAGAATTAATTCTGATAAACACAGGACTAAGTGGGAAAGATTGGTCACTCAAACCCAACATAGTAGTTTATCAGAAGTGAACCAAATGTTTTGACAGTAAGAGAAAAGTCTTATGCCAAGGACATATTTAGAAGGGAAATACTAGGGAAGTGGGTTGGGTCGGCTGATTCCACTTTGTGGGGGGGAGATCTTGCAAGCAGCCAGTTAGGCTGTGAAAATATTGCAGAAGATGAACTCTATCCAAGGAATGAGTGCGAGAATTGTGGAAGAAATGTTGGCTCCTTCAAAGAAGCCCCTGCTATTGATCAGGCTGCAAGGTAAGAATGACTTCTTCCCTCTTAAATGGTGTCCTAATTTTTTGAGGCATCTCCACACTGATTTTCATAGTGATTGTACCAGTCTACATTCCCACAGACAGTGAAGAAGAGTTCCTTTTTCACTACGGCCTTTCCAGCATTTGTTATTAGGTTATTTCTTCATGAGAGCCATTACTTCTGAGGTGGGATGGTATCTCAAGATTGTTTTTATTTGGATTTATCCAATGGCTAGTGTTGCACATTATTTTTTCATGTATTTGCCACTTGTATTTCTTCCTCTGAGAAGTGTGTTTTCATCTCATATACTCATTTTTCGATTCGGTCTTTAAATTTAGGGGGCTGATTTTTTTTTTAGTTCTTTATATATTCTAGATAAAAGACCTTTGTCTGAGTAATTGTTAGTTAAGATTTTCTCCCAATTTGTAGGTTGTCTTTTTAACCTATTGGTAATTTCTTCTGACATACAGGAACTTCTCAATTAAGATGAGATCCCAGTTGCTGATTCTTTGCAATATTTCCCATGCAGTTTGGCTTTTGTTCATGAACTCTCTTTTTACCTTCTATGTCTTCAATATTTCCACCTATTTTCTCTTGCAGGAGATGCAGTGTTTCTGTTTTAATGTTTATATCTTTAATTCATTTTTACTTTAATTTAGGGCATGGCAATAGACCCAGGTCTAGTTTTAGTTTTCAGCATATGGAGAGTCAGTTTTTCCAGCATCATTTGCTAAAGAGGCTATCTTTCTTCCAGCAAACATATTTAGTATCTTTGTCAAAGATGTTTGTAGTTGCATATGCATCTTCTAATCTATTCCATTGATCCTCAAGTCTGTTTATTTTTCTTCTTTTGCCAGTACCATTCTGATTTTATCACAGTAGCTTTGTAGTATAATTTCAAATCAGGGATTGTAGTGTCTCCTGCCTTACCTTTGTTGCCCAGGATTGTCTTTGCTATTCTAGGTCTTTTCTGGGGCCAAATAAATTTGAAGAATGTTTTCTCTATCTCTGTGAGATACATTGACAGTATTTTTGATAGGGATTGCATTAAATCTACACAATTTTGGGAGTGTGGTCATTTTCACAATATTGGTTCTTCCTATCCAGGAGCAAGGAATATTTTCCCATTTTCTGAAATTCTCTTGGATCTCTCTCTCTCTCTTTTTTAGAGTACTGCAATATTCATTATGTAGATCTTTTTCTTTGTGAGATTAATTCATAAGTATTTCATTTTTTAGTTGCTATTGTGAAAGATATTGTTTCTCTAATTTCTCTCACAGTGAGTTTGTTATCTGTCTAGAGGAATGCTACTGATTGTTAGGTATTGCCTTTGTATACTGCTATACTACTAAATTTGTTTATTAATTCTAAGACCATGTAGGTAGAGTATTTTGAGTCTTCCAAGTAGAATATCATGTCATCTGCAAATGATAGTTTAATTCTTTTGTTACCTATTCTTATTCCTTTTATTTCTCACTCTTGTCTAATGACTCTAGCTAATGATTCCAGAACTATGTTGAACAGGAGTGGTGATAGAGGACATCTTATCTTGTACCTCATTTGAAAGTAAACGATTTCAGTTTTTCTCCATTTAGAATTATGTTTTAATTCTGTCTTGGAAAAGATTCCTTACCCAGTAGCATACCAAGAAATAGGGTTCCTTTGGTTTCAAGATATTATTTATTTGACTTTCAAATTGTTAGCAAGTATTAGACTAAAGAATGGAGAGTTAATATTTTACATTTTAGTTATAGCACAGTTCATAAATGTTTTTGATGCAGACCTGTTACATTTGTGCCATAAAACTTTGAATCTTGGCCATTACTACAGGTCTGGTAGAGCTCGGCAGTCAAGATGTGTGACTTCACTGAGGACCAGACAGCAGAGTTCACGGAGGCCTTCCAGCTGTTTGACAGGAAAGGTGATGGCAAGATATTGTACAGCCAGTATGGGGATGTGATGAGGGGCCTGGGCCAGAACACCACAAACACTGAGTTGCTCAAGGTCCTGGGGAACCCCAAGAGTGATGAGATGAATGTGAAGGTACTGGACTGCCCATGCTGCAGACTGTGGCCAAGAACAAGGACCAGGGAACCAATGAGGACTATGTTGAAGGCCTCTGAGTGTTTGATAAAGGGAATGGTACTGTCATGGGTGCTGAAATCCATCATGTTCTCATCACACTGGGTGAGAAGATGACAGAGGAAGAAGTGGAAATGCTGGTGGCAAGGCATGACTACAGCAATGGTTCAGTGAAGGGCTATGAAGCACTCATCCGGATGGCGCTGAATGGCTGAGGACATTGCAACTCCCCAGAGGCCATGCCTTGCTCTGTGTGAGATTTGTATGTGGCCCCAGGGGCTTCTAGGTTCCCTTGCCACAGCACCTTTTCCATTTGGTCTCTTTGGTGATGCTTACCACCAGCAGTCACCAAATAAACTTACTCTCTTTTCCCCCCTTCCAAAAAAACCTTTGTGTCATTTTAAACAAAAAACAAAAATCAATGCCATTAGTGGATGTCTTTATCTCACCAGAATGCTTGTGTACACAGAAATCCTGAACCATGGTGTTGGGAGACAGCTTGGTGGTCTAATCTCTTTCCTGGCAAGCGCAAGAACCTAAGTTTGATCCCTGATATCACATGCTATGCTGGCCCTGGAACCCCAGGAGCTGTGCTGGCCACTGAAACTGGGTGTAGTGGCACACACCTATAATCCCAGCACTATGAGTCTGAGCTGCAGAGACCCCGTACCGAATAAATAAATGAATAAATAAAGTATTTTTTTAAAAAGAAAGAAATCCTGAACCCCATTTGTGGTTTCACTTCCCTGCACTGAGAAAGAGCTGCAAATGATGTCACCTGACTCTTGTGATTGCTCCATTATAGATGAGGTTTACTTGTGCTTCTTTGTAGCCATTTTGTGACTCATCATATCCTATATCTCTTGCCTACGTACATGTTTTTAAAGAACTTTAGCACACACTACCCTGTTACTCCAAGATCAATGTTTTTTTTTTTTTTTTTTTTCCGGGGCCGGGTTCAAACTCATGACCTTGCATTTGCCAGGCAGGCACTTATGCCTTGGAGCTATCTTCCCAGCTTGATCAGTGTGTTTTAATAGTCAACTTTCACAAATAATTGATTAGGGTGATTCAGATGATTTTAAGAGTGCATTTCAGGGAGTCACATATGCTGACAGAAAAAAGACATGCAATCTAAACTCTGACAATAGCTTTGCCTGGACTAGCAAATGTAAAAACAGAATAATTGAAGCCTTCCAGAGTTCATACCAGTTCTTTCATTCTACTTTGGAGCATTCCCCCCTCCATTTGAATAAACACCTTCACCTATCAAATTATTAGATACTAATCAATTTAGGTAAAAATTATACTCCTTAGATTGTTAAGTCTTTTCTATGTATTCAGTATAGGGTCTCACTACACAGCTCGGCAGCTCAGACTTATAGTCCATCCTCCTGTTTTCAGCCTCCCCATTGCTGGGATTACAGGCCTGCAACAGCACACCAGGTCTTGCCAGCTCAGTGTGCAGGGCTGTCATGGCATGTGGTGCTGAGGATAGAACCTGGGGCCCTACATTTGCCTAAACAGGCACTTGCTCCACTGAGCTATATCTCCAGCCCTGTTAAGCCTTTTCATTGACATCCCATCAGTTTGTTTTCATAAATCCCAAAATAGTGTCTTTTAATCACAACAGGGAACTTTTATGTGGCATAAACTAGAGCCTAAATAGATAGTCCTAACAGTCATTCTCCCCCAGTGTGTATTTTTTTTTCTTTCCAGTATCAGGGATTGAACTCAGGACCTTGTACTTGTCAGGCAAGTGCTTTTGCTACTGAGCTATCTTCCTGGCCCTCCTCCAGTGTGTAATACATAAATATGGCAATGGACAGGAATATCTGTGAACATTTGCTGTCAGTTTTTTTTTCTCCTTTCATATTCCTACAATAAGGGCTATGAGTGATATAAAGATGGTTCGATGATCACTACCCAGATTATCAGATTTGAACTCTGAGTAAGAACAATTAGAGAGTGTTAGGGATTGAAGTCCCCAGGCTGTTATGGGAGAGCATGCTCAATCCGTATTTCAAGGGGACTTTTAGGAAGGAAAAAGCAGATACCATGTTTGAGAGCCTCCTGCTACACTCAACATCATGCTGGGAAATACTTATTTCCACAGTGAGATCTGCAAGGATTCCTTTGAAATGCCTGAATACAACCATTCAGTGACATCCACTGTTTCCTAACAAGGACACTACTATAAAAGGGTAGCAGCTAAGAAGATAGCTCAGCAGTCTAAGCACCTGCCTGGTAAGCACAAGGACCTGGGTTTGATTCCCAGTATTTCATGAGCTGTGCAGCAAGATCTGGTACTAAATAAATAAATGAATAAATAAATGTTTTAAAAGAAAAAAAAGCAAATTATTCCAGGAAAAAGAATGAAAAAGTACATGGTTTGCATTATTATAATTTCCTTGTGTTCCCTAAAAAAAAGATCTTTTGGTAATGAATTTGGTAAGGAAATCTTACGGAAAACAGATTACTTAATTTTAAAATCAAGATTTCTCTAATCTTGGCATGTATTTAACACTAACGTAAGATTGCTAAAATTTTAATTTAAAAAATAATCTGAATCTTTACCAAAAGAAAGCTAAAAAATTCCAGTAGTATTCTTATAAAAGAGTAATACATGTTTAAAGTATTTGGCAAAGTCCTCTTTGCACATTTAACATGTGATAAATGGGTTAAGTATGTGGAAAAGGTAGAGTAGGCTACTAAAACATTTAGTATTAAGCCAGATTTTCTACTTAGGAAGCACAAGACTCCACAGAAGGATCTTACTAGAGATACATGCTATTGGTGAAAAAAATACATTGTTGAAATACGTTGCAACAGACAAAATTTGACCAGGTTAGAATTTGTAGTCTGTGTAGATAGAATGGTAATACCAGGAGAAATTATCAGGGTTTATAGTGTACATTGTTTTTGTAATCTGTAGATATATTCTAGAGTTTAAAAAGAAGTTCACAGTAATGCTCAAAATCATTTCTATAACTAAATATCTGATAAGCACACCAACTTACATAATATGATGTCAGAATCAGACCAGGAAATTTACATACATCACATGTATTTCAAAACAGGGGAAATTTTCTAGTTTTTAATGGAAGTAACTTCTGTACACTCTTTTTAAAATTTATACACACACACACACACACACACAAT
This sequence comes from Myocastor coypus, assembly GCA_004027025.1. Classification (NCBI taxonomy): domain Eukaryota; kingdom Metazoa; phylum Chordata; class Mammalia; order Rodentia; family Myocastoridae; genus Myocastor; species Myocastor coypus. Next base: position 29,889 of record PVJA010016682.1, read on the forward strand.
ATACATACATAATGACTATATTCCCTATGGGTACTTGGTATAATGAAGTAAATTTTTTCACATTTTTTCCTTAAAGTATGAGTCACCATTGCAAGCTTTTTCATAAACATGTTTTATAAATCTTTTGCACTGGCTTTCCTCAGTGAACATAGTTTGTAAAAAAGGTCATATTTCCAAAAAATGTCTATAGGTTCTATGATATATATATATATATTTTTTTTTGTTTGTTTTGTTTGTTTGTTTGTTTGTTTTTAATGGCTTAGCCTGCCCTGGGAGTGGGGCTGGCATAGTGTGTGGTTCCAGGGATCGAAATGTGGTCCCTGCAGTTGCCTGAGCTTGCCTAAGCAAGTACTTTAGACCACTGAGCCATCTTGCTGGCCCTCTATAGTCTATTTTTAATTGTTTTCATAATTATTTAGTTACCAATGAGTCATTCCCATTTTATTACTCAATTCCCCAGAAACCATGTTATGACTACACTATAGGTATGAATTTTTCCATTACTAGCTCTGGTAGATCATTAGAAAAGGCATGCCTATAAAGGAATTGTATTTTCTGGGCACAGACCATTTCATACAGACAAGCAAGGTGAATAGACACTTAAATTGGGTGTACCAGACCTGAACTTGTGGATATGCACTTTCTGGGCTGCCTGAACGCCTTGTCATTATATTTAGAGGCAAGTGTCTTTTCTTTTTGAAAAAATAACCCTCACCCATTAAATAACAGTGAATAATTAACCAATATGAGCATTTCTTCAATAATTTTAAATGGAAATTTCTTTTTTGTATGTATGTATTTAGTAGAGGGTCTCACTATACAGATAGGACTTGTAGTGATTCTCCTGTTTTCAGCCTCCCAAATGTTAGGATAATGGTGCGTGCCACCACACCCAGTCTCAGTTGTCTGTATCTCCCTAAGCAGGTGCTTTAATCTGTCGAGCTATCTGGCCAGCCCAAAATGGAAATTTATTATACCTTAGTATCTAAAAGGTAAAGTCTCTAAGGACAGGAAAAATCAAAATTATCAGTTTAAAGGACAATCAGAACAGAGCTGAAGTGTCTAAATTTGAGTTAAGCCATTACGTGTTTTTAAGTAAGACAACTGAAATCTGTTAAGGTAAATTAATACATACATGTGCAAAATGTAGATCTATTAACTCAGGTACAATTATAGGGCATATATATCTACTTGGATCACCTCCAAAAATCATAACCCTTTCAATTAAAAGCAAAAGAAGACCCCCAAAAAACCTTCAATATTTATTTACTGTAAGAAAATGGAAAAAAGAACCATTACAACTTAATGGAAAAGAAGTTTATTCATTTTTAAATTTTTTCAAATCCTATTCTAATGCTTTTTGACTTATCTACTTAAGAAAGTACATAAAAGACCTAAAGGGAGGAAAACTAACAATATTGCAGTAGATAGAGTAAAAGGTTAAAATCCCTCTTATTTTTTTCTTGGCTTCCAGTTTGATCCTGTCCAGAAAAATAGCGATAGTAGTTACTGTGCTTTCAAAACATTTGCTTGCATATACTTCTTATAGTAAGTCATATGACACTACTGCTGCCCTTAAGACTTCTTGCAGGAGCTATAGGTTCCAGTCTGGCACTTCAGGTAATTATAAGTGACCAAAAAATACTTGAAGATAAAAGTGAAAATGTATCATATCTTCTGAGATTTTTCCAAGCTGATTGTCATTAAACGTTTTAGTGTAAGAAATTGTGGAAAAAACCTCTATCCTACTATTTAAAAAATTTATTCAAATAAATCATGAAATGGACTTGTTTGACACTGGTTCTTCCATAAGCACATTTAATATGAAATACTTTATAATTATATTAAGGATGAGTAACTGCAAGGATTTTTTACACCACTATGTCTCATCTTTAAGTTTTGTGTTGTGTTAGAAGTTTATTCCGGTTACTTAGCTGAGTTTAGACATAATCTGCTTTAACTTATCAAATTAGTAACAAAAAACACAGATTACTCTATTGTTAACATTTAAAAAACTTACATTCTATTCAGTATTTGTTTTCAAAAAACAAATTATATCATTTTTTTGTAAATAGTGCATACAAGGCACGAGAGTTTCTGGGTATACTCATGGAAGCCAAACATTTTGGCAACCACAAACACAACACTTTAGTTTATCTTCAAACTAAATTTCCAAACAATGTCAATATACCATTTAGTTCATGTTGAACTAAATTTCTATAAATATATGGTTTTTGTTTAATGAGTATTTAATTTAATTTAATCTTAATAATTATTTGAGGAAAACATATATGAACTATTGTAGTTTAAAGAAAGAACATAAATAACAGATATTACTGCAGGGTTAATCCAATGATTCATCTGGAATTCTTCACAGGGATTTAATATTTTCACTATATTTAATAGGAAAAACAACCTAAAAAGAGATTCTATAAAAACAGAAACCACCTAAACAATATCATAACCAAGTTATACAATCATTATCACAGTTTATACTCCCTCCTTATGAGAAAAGATGAAAATACATTTCTGATATATTAGAATTACTTAGTCAAAACACTGTATTAGTTCTAACAAAAGCTTTCTAGCCAATTGCTTTACCACTTAGCTCAAGCTTTAATTTCACACTTATTTTCTAGCAGGGAACAAAGATTAGAATTAGAATTAAAGTCTAGCAGCTTTTGTGATCTCAACTGTAGGCCACTTGGACTTTGTAATGAATTCATAGTTAACTACAGTTAACTTATAGTCTGAGGCCAGATTCACATCAGAGGGAAAAAAAAATCAAATTTGATTTCTTGACCCCTTCTCCTTAAAATTGGTAAGTTTTACAAATAAAACTTATTTTTATAATATTTCAAGTCTTTAAACAATATTAGTCTCAACTTTCTGAATCAGAAAGTCAGATGTCAGTGGGGTTTCTCTGTGATAAATTGTGAAATCTAAATATTTGGATGAAAATTGGCCCATGAATTTATTCCCAGTTTTTGATAGAAGATATTTCCCCTTTGGTTTATAAACCTTAACTATTTTTAATACTTAGTAGGATTTGGGGCTAGTTATAATAGAAAATGTATTATATTTTAACAAGGGATAACTAATCAGTTAATATTGTGACTACCAGGGATAGGGATGGTGCTTAGTGGAAGAGCACCTGCCAAGCTAGCTTGTGTAAGGCCCTGGGCACTATCTCCAGCACTGGAAAAGAAAGCAAAGAAAGAAAGGAAGAAAGGAGGAGAGGGAGGGAGAGAGGGAAGGAGAGCAGCGGAAGGAAGGAAGGAAGGAAGGAAGGAAGGAAGGAAGGAAGGAAGGAAGGAAAAAAGAGAGAAGACAAAAAGCTCCATATCGACGCTAATGAATACGCAAACAACTGGCCAATGGCATCTGTCCATGGGAAGCCTCTTCATTATTCTATGGCATTAGCATCTTGAAACAAAAGAGAAAACATGAAACATCTGTTAGTTATAGGCAAACACAAAAATCAAAGTAGCAAAGTTATTTTCATTTATTATTTGTTGTAAATACCTACAAATACCTACCTATTCAGAATTATGTTCTATGCTAGAAGGTTGGGTAGATGTGTTTAGAATAAAGACCTCCAAATCAAAGCTTCTCAAACTTTAATGTGTATACACAAGTAGGATCTTACTAAAATCTATTTTAAGATACAGATTCTGACTCAGCAGGTCTAGTATGAGGCCAAAGGCTCTACATTTCTATAGCTTACAAGGTACTGTCAGGCCACAGTCTGAATGGACACTATATTATTATTTTAAGGCTAACACATGATATAAAGTCCTACTATGACTAGAATTGAGAATGCCAGAGATTTGTGCTCATAAGACTATTTAAACTCAGAATGGTTCTGTGGGTGAGTAGTCAAAGATAGGATGACTAAAGTCTATGATCTTATGAAATGAAAAATACCAATAATTTTCATGTATTCCTCCACTACCTCCAGTTATGCAATTGTTTTCCACTTTTGGGGAAATCACAGGGGTTAGCATATTCAGAGTGCAATGGACAAGCCTTGTGCTGGAAAACCACTTTCATGGTCACGTTATCCCCCCTGCCAGGTAAGTATTAAAGTTCAATATTTAGGATTGAATCTGATTTTTAATAATAACTACACAAATAACTTTTTTCATCAACTTAGTTTTCTTAGTGGCCATTTTGAGATAGGGTTTTGCTATGTAGTTCTGGCTGGTCTTGAACTCACTTTATAGCTCATGCTGCCTTGAACTCACAGCTATCTTTCTGCCTCAGCCTCCCAGAGTGCCAGGATTATAGGTGTGCACCACCATGCTCGCAATTTAGTTGTAGTTTATCAAGTAACTGTAAACACTAGCTACTGTTGAAGGCTCCTCCATGACTAAAGTGATCCCACGGGTCGAATAAGATATCTGAATCACTGAAAAATAAATGATGTTCATGGAAACAAGCCTAAGAAAATTGTAAAACTTTTAAAAATGCAAAACACACCCATAAAGAAAACACTTACCTTACTTTTATAAAATGTGAACTTATTTTGCTTGAAGATTTAAGTCTCATTTTCCATGGTTAATGCAGGATTGCTCATACCTTAAAAAAAGAGCATAAATTAACACTCTATCATTGTTTTTGAACAACAGGCAGTTAGCTTATTCATTAATAAGTAGCCCCCAAGATACTTGCAAAGTTGCCAGGTATATGACATGTAAATAAGATGATTTATAGAAACACATACACTCACACTATATTGTATCCCAACCAGTAACACAGAGAGAGGGTAAGAGAAGGAGAATGCTAAAAATAGAGCTACATGCCTGGAAAAGTAAGCGTGCAGAATAACAAAAGGCCTATTGAACTTGGCTTTGTCACATCTAATTTCCTAATTCTTTTATCTCCTACTTCATTCTAGTCTAATCCACCTTCAACTCTTTCTCATTTTGTTCTCATGTTTTCCTTCCTTCTTCCTTTAGACCATCCTTTAAAGTTTAATTTCTCAATTTATCCATCAAATGGAAAAGAATATTACAAGTGACAAATAATTAACAACATAAAATCAGGAGGGCCAGCCAGATAGCCCAGCAGACTAAAGTGCCTGCCTAGGCAGGTTCAGGGACTGGGGTTTAATCCCCAGTGTGCCCTGTCAGCCCCACCCCTGGAGCTCACTGAGACAGGAACTGAGACTGGGCTTGATGGTGCATACCTGTGCATCCAGCACACGGGAGGCTGAAAACAGGAGGATCACTACTAAAAACATTAAAAAAAAAAAAAAAAAAAAATCAAGAGACCATGTCTGTTAACATAGACTGTAAGATGAAACACAAATCCCTTTTGGAAGAAAGGTAGTTCTTTATCCCCATCTCCCTCACAATGATCCCCAACTCCACATCACTCCTTTGCTTCTAGGTAAACTGATGGATTTTAAAGGCCAATGGGTATCATCTGCTTTTATCTGGGCAGTGTCTGTCCTCAACATGATGAGAGAGTAAAATGACAGCTTCGATGGGAAGAAGAGACTGAACTATGAATGTTCAAATTAGAAGGATTTTCAGGGGCATATATATTCTGTAAAGACCCTTTTAAAAAACTTTGTATTTTAGGAAAATACGGTAAATCATGTATTAGATATTTTCCCTCTTTATTTTTTATTAGTACATGCTTGCAATAAATAATGACTGTATTCTCTGAGGGAACTGGTACACATACATAATATCTCTTAATTCTTTTTTTCATTCTCCTCTTCTTTCCCACTCCCCTCCATTCTTGGTCCCCTTCTCATTTGAGTTCTATCTCCCTACTTCCTATTGCTTTTTATCATGCTATCTACATTTTGGGTTTCAGCTGTTCAGATTGGCTTTGAACTCATTATGTAGCCTCAAACTTACAGTGATCCTCCTTCTTTGGGCTCTCAAGTGCTGGGACTACAGGTGTGCACCACCACACCTGGCTTCATTTTTAAATCTGATATGTTTTTGTCTTTCAAAATTGCATTGATAGAGTTGGTTCTTAGAAACAAACAAAAACCAAAAAAAATTGATTTTTTTTTTCTTTTTATTACCCGGGATTGAACCTGGGATCTTACGCTTGCCAGTACTTTGAAATTAATTCTACACTTACAATGGGATTGTGACTCAAAAAAAAAAAAAAAAAAAAAAATTCCCTGGAAATTTTCACCTTTAAAAATAAAATATGTAAAAAAAAGTCTAAAGATATCTGAAGAAGCATTTTTGCTTACCAGCTTTTCCTTTTCCTGGGTTTGTGCTACTCTCTGTCCAAGGCTGAGAATCAGTAAGAAGGTGGCTCTGAGACTCTCTCAATGGCTTTGCAGGAAATTGATGATGTTCAGGACTGATAAATCATAATTATCAGAAGTTAAGTCTTAGCAATGTTAAATATTTTTTCAAAGTACAGAACACAAACTACTTGTAGTTATAGATTATAAGGTGATTATAGAAAGTAGCAAAGATAATATGGAAAGTGTAAGAATAACATATTAAACAATATTGGCTCTCAATGAGGAAAGTATTCTATCCTCAGCCTCCTTAAGATGACACCCTCTAACTCTCAACATTTTTCACTTCAAATACAGAGAGCAGGCCTCATTCTCAGAGGTTAGCAGGTAAGGTAATCTAGTTATAATTCAATAACACTATTTTGTTATCATTTGTTATATTTTGTTATTTGTTATATTTGTTATATTTTGTTATCATTTGTTATATTTTAAGTTATATTTTACTTATAGTAAATTACACTGGTTTCTAATTTATGACAGTGATATAAAATTTTGTTAAAAACTTTAAATGTCAATTTAAAGAAATATATTAAACAAAATTGTTAATTTTGTAAGTGACATGTAGGTATGGAAAAAATATAGAATGGCACTTGGATGACATGATTGAAGAAAATTGGTTTAGTGTTTCTAAAATGGTCTAAATAGTATTGAACAAATAATTCTCCATCTTTGTGTAAGACAGACAAGAAATTTGGACATTATCTTGTGAGAATGTTGCAAACATTTGACATCAATGCTTATTTGGGAAGTTTGGAAAAAAACTAAAATTCAAGTATTAAATTTAGGTAGACCTACCACATTGCAATATGTTGGATGGTATAGAAAAATATTAATAATATTTCACTTAGGAAAAATTGGCACAGAAACTAGTAATGAAATTTTAGAATACTGTGTAATAGTAATTATAACATTCAAAAGAAAAAGCACTTAAAATTATGTATTTTTATATTTTTAATGTAATTGGTTGTTACAAGGTCTCACTAGATAGCTTATACTCACAGTGAATCTCCTGTTTTCAGCCTCCCCAGCAGTGGGATTACAGGTGTACCTCACAATGCCCAGACTATGTGACCCAATCCGCCCGTGCTTGGAGTGGGGCTGGCACAGTGGGGATTGAACTGCAGATCTCTACATTTGCCTAAGTTTGCCTAAGTAGGTGCTTTAGCCTGTTGAGCTATCTCATCAGCCCCAGCTGACTTATATTTTTAAAGTATAAGGATATGCTTTTGCTCCTTAATAATTACCTTATATCTGAAAACTTAGAATTTTAATTTTTTACAGCTTTAATATCCCCTTACTAAAACTTTGTAGGTAAATGATGAAAAAAGGAGTACATCTTCACACATTTGTGCCCATTTGTGAAATAACAACAACAACAAGACAAAAATACTCTTTCATTTTAGTTTAATTCTTATTATTTCTCAAAAGAAGGACAGAAGAGTTGGAGAATATTTCTTATGTCTTGGTTTAGTGTCTCCCTGTACATTCACTGCTGCTAACAGGACAACAAATCACAAAGGCCATTCCACAACCTCCTAAAATCTACATATAACATGGGAAATGGCTGGAGGGTTCTGTGCAGCAGAGTGGCATGATTCTAGTTAATTTGTACTAGAGAGAAACAGCTGGAAGGGCAGTTAGGAAATTATTGAAATTACCCATGTGAGAAGTAATGATGGCTTGGGTGAGGGGGGTGCCATAGAAGTAAAAAGAAGATAACAGAATAACCAATATATTTCAAGGGAAGATCTAATAAGAATTACAAGTGGAATAAAGACAGTACAAGGTAATTTATAGAGGAAACTGGAATTATACTACTGTTTCTGCTCCTCCCTAACCATCTGGGAGAATGGAAGTCACTGATACTGATACATGGTGTTATGGTTTATGTCTAGTTGTCGCCCCCCAAAGCCTCATGCAATCATGGGGCGTGGCTTCTACAGATTGAGACTTGATTCATGATCCTAGGGATTGTGTTTTAGTACTGATGGGATTATTGGTTTGAGTAAGGCTGAGACTATGGGTGTGGTCTAGGGTGGATATCCTAAGGCGGAGAACCTGAGTGTAATATAAAGAGTGACAGAGACAGATTAAAGCTGTAGCTGTTGTTCTCTGCTGCCCTGTTTGGCTGGCTACCTCTGCCACCATTTTGCTGCTGTTCCACCACCATGAACTGGATGCTCTCTGCCCTGTTCCACTCAGCCTTGGGCCAGACAAATATGGACTGAAACCTCCACGAACTGTGAGCTAAATAAACCTTTCCTTTTTCATTTTGAGTATCAGGTATTTGTCCCGCAATGAGTGAAAAGTTATTAAGACAACAAGAGAAAAGAATATTATTGTAAACTAAAACAAAATTTATAAAAGATTGAAAACATATCTTAAGTAATTTATTAGAACTAAATTTTTTTGACATTGAAGTATGATATATATATATATATATATATATATATATATATATATATATTTGTAGAAATTTCAAGCCAAAATTCATGGAGCATGACACAGTAAAACAACCATTATGCCTCTGAACATCCCAGTGAAATACATCAGAAAGGATTCTTCACTAACCAATAAGTCTTGCCTGTAGTCAGCTGACTCAAATAATGGGGCCAGGGAACTCAGTGGCATAAATGCCTGCCGGCAAGCCCAAGATTCTGATTTTGATCCCTTGTATCCGAAATGAACAACAACAAAAACAATGGAATGGCCAATACGTAACATCTCTTTTGACATCTTCAAATGATAGTTGTGGGGAAAAATGCCTTGCAAAGGACCCTGCCCATTCCAGGCTCCGGGAATGAAAGTACTATGATCAATAGGAAATATTTAGTGGCCAAGTGGATTGGGATAGGTCCTGTGTATGAGATATTGTAGCAACTAAGAAAATCTATAGACTTTAATAGAGAATAATACTATAGTTATGTTTTTTCTTATTTACTTTCATTTAAAAATTAGTAGGATCATATGCAAACAAATCTCTTGCAGAGATGTAAAATCAGCATTGAAATCACTGAAAATTTATATATAACATTTTAAAAGTTTAATTTTGCCTTTTTCCACTTAGTGATAAGGTCAGAATTATATTTTGGTTGTTTCTGTTGTCATTTTAAACCTTTGATGGAGTAGAATTTAAAAGAAAACTTAAACTCAAGCAAAATTTTCAAGATCTCTTCTGTCTTCATACAACAAACAAACAAACAAACAAACAAACAAAAAACACATTTGAGAGATGCTTATAAGTTGTTAAAGAGCACAAAGAATACAATGCACATTGCTAACAGAATTACTAAAGAGGTGTCTGGGGTCTATTTGATCTCCAAAGGCCTGATCCAGGATTTTTTTTTTTCTGATCTTTAAAAAATTACCAGAAAGAAAAAGGCATAGAGAGGCAAAGGGTAATTTTACTCTGGCTTCTCATGGCAGTAGTGGGGAGCTTATTTTGACTTACATTGTTTTTAGTGCCACATTAAGAAATAATTTTAATCAACTAGAATATATAGAGACTTTTAACTCCTGTTTACTCATCCCCTAGACCAGCGGTGGGGAACCTTTCACACATTTTTTTTTTTTTTTTTTTTTGAGATAGAAGATATTGACATATGAGTTATTTTTTTTTTTTTCCTAAGCTAAAACTTCAGTACTCAGGCTTAATTGCATTGTTGGTACTTTGTGATAAGTAAATGGGTTTTGGGTTGCAGGTTGGACACTCATCTCCAAAGTGGTCATCATCCCAGTCTTATTAACAGATTTTAGGACTGTGATTGAAAGTCATTATTTATCCCCTACTCCATCACTCTCTTCTCTTCCCCACTCTAAGTGGAAACCACAGCAGTAGATTATATCATATTCTTAATTTTCTTCCCCAAAGGAACATATAGTCAGAGGACAGATGAGGGAAAATATATTAACTCAAAATAAAACAACAACAAAACTCATGGGATTACTTTTTAGCTGTTGAATTCAGTCCTGCAGGAGTAGCTGGTTGTTCAGGATCCTGGTTGACAAGACAAGTTGGAAAGGAGCAGCCATCACCCAGACTAGAATTAAAATAAAAACAGTTGAACTGTGAAAAGTACAACAGAGTGAAAGTCTAATAGTAGAAGGGAAAACATGCAGATCAGACACTGGCTTCAAAACACTATTACAGTGACACTGAGTTAATTGACTATCATGTGGATATGACAGGAAATCAAGATATACTTTAAAAATAGAAGTTACAATGCAGAATGGTAGACCTATGGCACAAGGGACTTTCCCTGAAATAATCTTTTAACAGCAAAATACCTTGAAAAAATGGGTAGCAACCAATACTTCTTCTCATCACCAAAAACTTGCCGCATGTTTTTACTGAAACCCAAACTGAATCCATTCTTATCAGTTCCGTGCCGAAATACTGGACTTCTGAATGCCTCTAAGAAGAAATAGTAAAGCAATCACATGAATAAAACACACAGTTCCTAATGGTTACTAATACTTGGAAATATGTGATGTGATAGAAAAGGGGGAATGTTTACCATTTTAATTACAATAAAAGGCACATGATCATTAATTTGCAAAATACTCCTAACTTCAAATATAAGAAATCTATCATGCTTGCCATTTTCTGAAACATTTCTTGAAGTCTTTTTTTTGGGGGGGAAGGGTCAACATGGTGTTCAGGGTCTCACTACTAGACTGGACTTATAGTGATCCGCCTGTTTATGGCCTCCTAAGAGCTGGGATTACAGGCGCGTGTCACCATGCCCTGTTTCTGGAAGTCCTCTTTTGTGAGTCTCTCTCTCTAGTTGCACTGTTATGACTGACTCAATGCCTTGAATAGATGCAAAGCATTCATCATTTGCTGTTTTTTACTTTGAAGAGGAGTCGTTAGTTGCATGGTACAGATCCAGCAGTCAAATGGTTCAGAATACATGTTTTTACATGGTTTTTGAAGAAAACACTCTCAGAAGTGGATTTCCAGAACTGTTTCAGCAATAACAAGAATTATGGGATAAATATTTTAAATAAAGAGGACTATTTTGAAGGAGATTCATGGTAATATATATTTTATGTAATGGTTTTTAAAAATTTAAATGCACACTATATGTTTTGATCATGTATAAGATCTTGTATAAGATCATGTTATCTATAGAAAGGGATAGTTCTATCTCTTTGTTTTGGATGCCTTTATTTGTTTTTGTTGACCAACTAGACTTGCTATAACTTTTAGTACAATCCTGAGCAGCAGTAAAAGAGGGCATCCTTGTGCTCCTGATGTGAGGGTAATGTTTTTGGTTTTTTGATACTGAGCATGCTATTAGCTGCAGCTTTTTCACAACGCCATTTATCAAGGTGAGCAGGTTCTCTTCTACTCTCTGCTATGATTATCTGTTTTTTTTTTTTTTTTTAATAGGAAATGGTATTTGCTTTTTCAATACTTGTTTTTGCAGGAACTGAGATTATTATGTGTTTTTTCCTTCATTTTATTAGTTCATGAAACTGTCACTTACTGGTTTTTAGGCATCAAACCACCTTGTAGTACTCGGAGAAATCCCACTTCATCATGGGGTATAAAATCCACTTGATATTCTGATGGACTTTGTGTGCTAGTGTTTTTGTGAAACACTGTTGCATCTATATTCATAAGGTATATTGGTCCACTGCTTTTCTTATAAAGTCTTTGCCTTTTGTGTCAAGACAGTATTGTCTCAGGATGGAGATATAGTTCAGCAGGCACAAATGCCTGCCTGGAAAGTGTGCATAAGGTTCTGAGACCAATTTCCGGTATAAAAAATACTGTGTCAAAAAATGAATTAGGGAGAACTGCTTTCTTTTCTAATCTTTGGCAAAGTTTGAGAAAAGTTGGGGTTAATGATTTAAGTATTTGGTAGAATTCAATAGTGAAAGTGTTGTGTCCTTAGCTTTTCTTTGTTTGAGGTTTTTGGCTACTAATTCAATTTTTTTACTTCCTACAAATCTGTTGTCATTTTCTATTTTTTCATTTGTCATTTTGGAAGTTTGTTTCTAGTAATTTGTCCATTTCATTTAGTGTACATAATTTTTGGATTAAGTAGTACCTCAGTTCAAGAAGGCTTTTTTTTTTTTTGCAGTTTGGTTTACAAATAAAAGTATTTAGCAAAATTTTGTCTTTATTTGCAAACCCTACATTGATGACAATATTTCTCATGTAACAAAAATATGGCCATTTTTTCCAAAGTTGCAGGATAAATTAAGTTATTGAACCATAGTACCAATGTGCAACAATTCATAGTATTCTCTTAAAATCCTGTTTACTTCTATGAAGTCATTAGTAATGTCCCCATTTTCATTTCTAACTTTTGTGATGAAACTACACATTTTTTTCCTAGCTAAGCTTTGTTGAATCATATGTCTTCTGAGCTTTTTTGCCCTGCCCTGCTCTGCCCTGCCCCACCCCGCCCCGCCCTGCCCTGCCCTGCCCCGCCCTGCCCTGCCCTGCCCTGCTTTTGTGTTCTTCAGACAGCGTCTCCCAATGTAGTTTACACTGGCCTTGAGCTTACTTTGTAGCCCCTGCCCTGCCCTGCTTTTGTGTTCTTCAGACAGCGTCTTCCAATGTAGTTTACACTGGCCTTGAGCTTACTTTGTAGCCCCTGCCCTGCCCTGCTTTTGTGTTCTTCAGACAGCGTCTCCCAATGTAGTTTACACTGGCCTTGAGCTTACTTTGTAGCCCAGGCTGGTCTCAAACTCACAACAATCCCCCTGCCTCAGCCTCCTGAGTTCTGGGATTACAGGCAACTTTCTGATATCTTAAAAGAAACAATCATTCATTTCATTAATTGTCCGTAATATTTTACACTTTATTTCTATTATCTTTTTTTTTTTTTTTTTTTTTTTTTTTTTTTTTTTTTTTTTTTTTTTTTTT
>PVJA010016683.1:0-43015 GCA_004027025.1 Myocastor coypus
TACTCGACGCTCTTCCGATCTCTTCTTCTTCTTCTTCTTCTTCTTCTTCTTCTTCTTCTTCTTCTTCTTCTTCTTCCTTCCCTTCCCTTCCCTTCCCTTCCCTTCCCTTCCCTTCCCTTCCCTTCCCTTCCCTTCCCTTTCCTTTCCTTTCCTTTTTTCTTTGTATTTGGTAAGGGTCTCACCAAATAGCTCAGATTCATAATGGTTCTTCTGTTTTCAGCCTCCCCAGCACTTGGATTACAGGCATGCACCAACACACCCAGTCTCAGTGGCCAGTTCAGGGTTCCCAGGAAGAGAGCCAGCATAGCCCATGGTGCCCAGGATCGAACCGCAGTCTCCTGTTCCTGTGCTTGCCAAAGCAGGTGCTTAGCTTACTGAGGTATCTTGCTGGCCCCGATCCTCTTGACTTTTTAGATTGTTTCACTGCAGCAATTTCTTAAAGGGAATTTGTACAATTTTCCAGATTTAAACTTTTGAGAAGAAATGGCATGTCTTACTCATTTATTTTCAGTGCCTCAAATGATATCTAGCTCCTAGAAAAATGGTGCTGATAAACTAGGAACACTGGCAGGAAAAGCAAATCACAGGCCCCACTGCCGTGGGTTAAAAGAAGTATTTCCATATAGGGAAGAGAGATTAGCTCCTATTACAGATCTGCCTCGACGCAGGTGTCTTCAGGTACACTTGCCTGCAGGTAGTGAGGCAAGTTAGTCAAACTGTGTCATTTCCCCCTAAATCCAAAATGCATTTCTTCATTTCTTATCATCCAGAGAATTTGGACAAGCACATGTCAGCTAAGTCATGGGGTTGCTCTTAGGTTATGACTATCAGGACAATGTCATCTAATCTATACATTGGCATTTCACAGCCAGGTTTTGCACTTAACAAATATTATTGAAAGTACCTTTAAAATATAGAAAAAATTCACTGTTCAAGTTGAAACAGAAAGTTATTTTTACATTAATATGTACCTAATCCATTTTACACAATAAAACAAAGCAGATCTTCTTTTTTGAAACAGCAACAAGGTTTCAAAAATTTTAAATTGATGAGATCTTAAATCTATGGAACTCCCCCATAATGCAAGAGAAGAAAAGGATTGTCTGAAAAGAAAAACAAATTTGGTCTAAACTTCAATGTAAAAATATTGACCGCAAAGCTGACCTAAATACTAAACTTTGACATTTTAAGACCAAGTAAGTTTTAGTCAAAACATTAGTGTGACTTCTCTCAAGAGCAAAATCCTTCAGAAAAATAAAACTGAAATAGATTGCTAGTAACAATGTATTTCCAGAAATTTCAGTAAAAGAAAATAATCTTTTAAAAGAGGAAAAAGAAGACATTAACATCAAGAATCTGTTTTTTCAAAGAATCATATGTTCCTTGTCTAATCAGAAACTCTTCAGTCTAAAATACAAGCCAGTATAGGGGGTTAATTCTATGATGGTTTCCAACACTTGAAACCCGCAATACTTAGAGAATTTTCAGCCTATCTGTATGAAAGGAGATGGCCAGGGATGACCTAATAGGATTGTCCAGGGCCGGAGGAAATTAACCTGACAGAGTATCTTCCATCACTGTCTGTCCAACTCATTGACCCTGCTACAGCGATTTCCTTTCGGTCCTTTTGTCTGTACTCCGAGCTCATAGTCTTTTCTGCCTCCAGCTACTTTCCCAAAGACTCTAAGCCGGCCCATTTCTGCCTTCATTCCTACCTCTATTAGGATATTACCTTCTTAGAAATGGTTTTTAACCTCATTTGTCTTTTCTTTTTCTAGTTAAAAATTTATTTATTTATTTACATATAGTACAGAATTTCAAAACCAGAAAAAGTTAACAATGGTTGTATTACATATTTTCATCATCGGATCAGTTTAGATTAATAGATATCAGTGTATAAGATTAATCAAACAATTAAACAACACTTTCTTTTTTTTAAATTTTTTATTTATTTATTTTTTTCTTGTTTCAGAACCTTTGTTTGTTTATTCACTCATTTTCATGGCCGGCTCAGCCCACCTCGAGGGCAGCGCTGGCTAAGCATATGGTGCCAGGGATCGAACCGCGGTCCCTGAAGCCGCCCAAGCTTTCCCAAGCAGGCGCTTTAGACCACTGAGCCATCCCGCCGGGCCCCTAAACAACACTTTCAATAAACATTAATTTTTTTATTTTAAACAGTTGACACACTGCACATTGTCCTCACAATAGTTATACAGAGCACAGTGTGTGGCCATGACCCACCTTCCTATTGATGTTGCTAAGGAAAGAAAAAAAAATTATTTTCTTTGAATTAAGAGGAAGCAGATGCATACACAGTCCAATGTTATACAATTGCAGTGGGCCACCAGTGAAACTTGCAACATTGGAGGCTATTGATCCAGCCTTCTACAGCTCATCTCACCAATCTAGCTCTGTGTTTCATGCCTTGTAATTAAGCTTTTTTGCTGTGATCAAGGACAAGTCAAAGCAAAACCTGTATAACAAAATATTCATCTTTTGTATCTTCCAAGGTCAAAACCCCTCCGACAAAGAAAAGTACAGGTCCTGATGGATTCACTACTCATCTGTCTTTATTCCATATTCAATTCTTATTTGCATGAATTAGGGAAAATTTAAGCAGCCTTAGTTTTCTGTGTATCTTCCAACTGTAATGTAAGTATCCTAATATTAGAGATTATTTGATGTCTTATTCCTCACTCTACCGACATTTAGCAGAAAATGAAAATATTTGTTGAAAGTATGAAGAAATAGCTTTCCATAAATCACATTGTTTGTTGTATAGCTTTTTTGGAAAAAAAAAAAAAAACTTTTTTTTGTCTTATGCATGCCAAAGAACATACACATCCATGACAAAAAATGTAGATTCACATACCAGCCATTGTGTTACATTTCTATGTATTTTCAGTTGACATGGAAAGTTTAAGACCTGGCAAAACATTTCCATAGATTACAGGAAAGAAAAAAAAAAGTTGATTAACAATTCTAATGTTCAAATTGACAAACATAGGGAATAAATCAAATTTGAAATGAAACCTTGTAATTGAACCTGTAATTATCAAATCCAACTCATATCACACTTGAGGAAGAGCTAAAATCATGTTTTAACCTGAGACAGGAAAAACTTGAGACCTGATCTAAGAATGTGGTGTGCATAAAAGCAATGGATGATCATGGATCAGGAAAATGTAGTGTCTTCATGTTTCATTGCCTACTTTGATACTACAAATGCCTCGGTGTTGCTCCATATAGTACTTCAGGATGTTTTAAGAACAGATTAGGCACAAGGCATAAGGCAAAGCATAAGAAAATATGGCTAAGGCAAATAGATTACTACTGCAGAGGCAGATGCACTTGACTGTTTATGGCCTCAGATTGGCAGAGGAAACTGTCCATGATACTCCTCCCATTCAGAGAGGTGTCAAAAAGGGGCTACTGTGGTGGTAAATTTTGAGTGTCAACTGGTTGGTTTTAGATGTTCCTCAGAGTCCAGGGAAGCTCAGATCGGGTTTGACTGGATAAGTCATGGTACATGATTTGAGGTCCTCTTTTGCCATTGGTTCCCTCCTCTCTAGACCTTTCTGCTCGTTCTGCGTCCTGAGTCTCATAAACTTGGAAGTTTTCCTTGACCAAGACCTTCTACAGTGCTGCCTTTACCCTTGGGGCCACCCAGCCATGAACGGCACCTCTGAAACCATGAACCCAAAGAAACATTTCCTCCATTAAGTTGTGCATCTTGGGTGTTTGCTGAGGAAAGGAATTTGATCAATAGAGACAGAGAAAGCTTCTATACCAGAAAAAGAATCCATCTCATTTACAGGAGCCAGAACCTGAGTGAGCTTAGATAGCTGTAGATGCCAATGGGCATAGCTGTGTTGGCCCAGTCTTAGCAAAGACAGGTGTGTGAGCAGCTGTCAGTATGGAATAAAACTGTGTTAATTTATATACAACCTTGGAAGACAAAGTATTGTCCTTGAAATTCTGAGCCACTGCTAACTTGATGAAGTCTGCTTTCATTTTCTAGGCTATGAATTTGTCCTGAGAATATAGGCAATTCCAGTTCTAGTGCTGATAATGTAGATTTTACTAGAGAAATTCTCCCACAGATAAGAAATTTAAGCTCCCTGAGAGTAAGCCTGAGAAGACTGAAGCTAGACCCTGATTCTTGAGAAAAAAGACACCACATAAAATGTGCCTGTGTAGCTTCACTTCACCTAAATTTAACGCCCACTGCATGAAGTACAAGGCTGCTAACACCCTGGCAGGAAACTAGTGTTCCCCCCACCCCCAAATGATTGGAAGATGAGAGCAATGAAATTCTGGTTGAGCCAACTGTAGGAAGGGTAGCTTCTCCATCTCAGCTTCAATTCCTATCAAATATATCAATACATGTTGGACCCCTGAGATGCATATTTATAGGAGATAATTTAGAAAGCTCTGTACAGAAAAAAGATAGAATGTTAAGGCATCTGAGTAGGTATTACAGATGGCATTCACAAAAGGGAAGACAAAGTGGAACCCAGTGAACCAGAAGGGCTAGCTGTAGAGATAATCTTTTTTTTTTTTTTTTTTTTTTTGGTCTTTTTGAGACAGGGTCTCACTATGCAGTTCAGGCTGGCCTTGAGCTCACTTTGGTAGCCCAGGCTGGTCTCGAACTCACACCAATCCTCCTGCCTCAGCCTCCCCAGTGCTGGGATTACCGGCGTGGGCCACCACGCCCGGCTTGTAGAGATAATCTTAAGTAGAAAACAATAAAGCCCAAGGACAGCTATAGGGGGTTACTTGGGGATTCCTGAAACCTGGATTCAAGGAAACAGATAACCTGTTTATTCTAATGGCTCCTTGATTGTTGTCTCTTCCCTTGCCTGGGATGTTACTGGTTGTCTCCTCCCCTGCTTGGGATGTTTTCAATTAGCATTTGTATCAACCTGTTAGGTAAATGGTGATAGAAGTAGTGGTCTCCAGTCTGCATTCCCCAAAATAGTTATACAAATTCTATAGGCTGTCCTCTGGTATTCAATAAAAGTAAGATTCTTCTGGGGGTTGAGGCTCACTTCCAGAGAGACAAATCTCGGTGAGTCCTCCAGCTAAATTCATCGGGTTTCTTGTCGTTCCTTTCGGCACTGACACCAAAACATTACAACACTAGCTAAGCACAGGATCTCCATTAAACCTTGGAAGGGTCAGGTATTTTAAAACTAAAGACAGATCACTTGTAAATTAAAGAAATTAAGAATCTATTCAGTAGAGCAAACTAGAGTCCTTGGAATGGCTACACTATAATAGATGCTCAAATCCAGAAGTTTTAGAAGAGATTAAGGAAGTCATGCTACAATAACATATAAGATTCGTGTGCACAAATAGTAGGTTTCAACATGCATCAAGGAAAATCAGCTGGAATTGAAGGAAAAAACAGATCCGTGATCTCACTGATAATTAGATACAACAATAATTTCTTTCCAAGACTGTTTTAGAAGATATATAAAATACAGCATATCTGAGCCAGAAATAAGTGTTTTTAGCATACTTTATGGGTATAAAAATTATGAAAATGCACATATCATAATTTTTCATCAGTAAATTAATCAATCCAGATAAAATGGACATACTAAAAAGCACATATATACTTGTTTGTTTTTAATGTTAAAGTTTGCATTCCTGGGACAAACTCTGTAATGATATAGGATTTTACAAAGTATAGCACTCCATATACTAATCATTTGTGTGTATGTGTGTGTGTGTGTGTGTGTGTGTGTGTGCATGTGCATGCATGTGTCTATGTTTGAGGGTAAATTTGGCTCCTGTGTTATATTACATATAACATTTTTGTTAAGTGTTTGAGATAAAACTAAAAAAGTCTACAGAAGTATGTATACACAGCCTGATTTTTCTTGCTTTCATTTTCTTCTTCTGTTTTTTTTTTTTTTTTTTCTGGTGGTACTAACGATTGGATCCATGGCTTTGAAGCACAGGCACCTTATACTGTATTATAATTCCAGGCCTTAGTAAAATTGTTACTTTGAGACAGTCTTGCTGTGATGCAAAAGCTGCCCTCGAATTTGTGCTCACCTTGCTTCATTCTCCCAAGTAGTTGGTTAAGAGGTTTTTCTCTACTGTGCTTGACCTAGGAGGACTGAAAATTTCTTATTTAAATAATTTTAGATTTCACAAGTTCAGCTCAACTCCAGTTTAAATTCCTTGTAGTTATGCTTTGGTAAAAATTAATAAAGTGACTCAAGAAATTTATGTAGAAGCTGAAAAATACAGAAAAGTCAAAATTAAGTAGGACTGAGTACTAATCTCAGTCATCAATTAACGAAGAGATTACTATTGACTTAAGATTAACTCTATAAGCGAAATGAACAAGTGATTTCCTAGAGACTCACTTACTTCTAAATGGGCAATTAACAGTTAACAAAGGTTTAACTGAAATTTTAAAGAGGATTTCTGCAAAAATACGTTAGAAAATGAACCTCTAATTTTTCTGTGACTTGGAAGAAGGAATAATTCCTTAAAGGGGCACAAAAATACTAGATAAAATGATAAAAGTGATAAACTAAAATAATTAAGTTAAAAGCTGTTGTCCATTGCAATTCATCACATCTGGGAAACAGAAGATCAGTTCAGAGGGAGTAAATATTTACAGTATGAGTATGTGACAGAGATCTTCCACAGAGTCCATTAAGAGCTGTACATACCCGTCAGCAACTCAGTGTGCTAACAAAGGTCTGCAAGCTAATGGCCACAATTTCGAGGATGCCTTGTATCTGCAGAAGCCAGAGGTAACTTGTCTTAATCTAATGATACCTCATTAAATTTAGTATTAAAATATTTATACAAGTTTCTCTTTTCTTTATACTTTTTTGGCAGAGTGTATGTTCATAATTCATGAACAATTCCTATTTATCAAAATAACAACAGCAAAAGTTATAACTGAAGCAATGAAAAAAATATTTATTGAAGTCAATAAACACATAAAGCTTATGGATTATGAGTCACCAGGAAAAGAAAAATTAAAACATTTCTGCCTCAGTGGATACAATTTAAAAGTGTAACATCTGAAAGCAGGTAAAAAAGGATCAACTTGTATTCTGATTCTTGTCTGGCAGAATGTAAATAGTACTACTCATTATGGAAACTATTTCTTCCCAAATTAAAAATGTATGAACCCTGTGATTCAGCTATTTTATTTGCAATATTTAACACCATTTGACCCCAAATAGGGAACATATATTAGTACAGAGACTTAAATATTACTGCTCGTAGCCTTGTCCAGAAGAAGAAACACATCTAAAAAGAATACAAAAGGTATGTCAAGAGAATACATAAATTCAATTGGTTTATATTCATCTAATAGTACTAGGGGGAATGAAATGATATATATATACACATACACATATACACACACACACACACACACACACACATATATATATATATATAAATATATATATATATATATATATATATATCTCAAAACATTACTATAAGAAACAGAGCCAGATATGAACATTATACACAATAAGAATTTATTTATATGAAATTAAATAAAGGTGTGATAGAAAGAGTAGGAGTAAAGACATAAGCAGGTATGCATAGTGCATGAGAACTCAATGAAAGGAAGACCTAAAATTTTTTTCAGATTATGAAAACATTTTACAACTTGACCAGAATGGATAATTCATATACAAATATATGAATTGATCAAAACACCATAATGTATTTTCTTTTAGTTTTTTTTGTCTCTTTTTCACTCTCTTTATACATTGTAGGTAGATAGACAGGTAGACAGACAGACAGACATACACGTGTACATTTTATACACCATTAGGAAAAATAAAACTCAGCTAAGTACAAGAACTTATGGGAAAGATATGGGGAATGACAGTCATTCACTTCTAAGAAGAATGATGATACATGTCAATACATATGCTTTCAGTAATTTATTCACCTACATAGGCCATAATTGCTGTATTAACTATTTTCATAAGCTGACAATCTTGGCTGGATGAAAATATACAGCCACCAAGGAGAAGCATTGTTTTCTTCCTCCAGCTGGAAAGAAAGAATATAAGGCCTTCCCACCAAGGAAAAATGTGACTCCGGCCAACCCCAACCTCAAGCAATCATCTGTTTATAACAAACAAACAAACAAACAAAAAAATGTGCCATCAACACATAACAGAAACAACATTCTTCTCCAGCTCTTTGGAATCCTCAAACTTAGCTGTGGCTATACCTATTGAAATAGATAGAAAAAAATATGTAATATTCACTGAAACAACTATCTCTCTGTTTCCAAATATACCATGTATTAGAAATCACTCAACTTCAAATGGTTGAGTGATACACATTATGGCTATATCATTAAAATAATTTTATTATTACTTTTCTTTAACTTAGACTAATTTATTATAATTAGCTAAAGTTTTACCACTGAGCTACACTCCTAATTCCAATATACTATAACTTTCAAAGCTAGTAATGTTTCCTGATAGAGTAGTAAAAGGTATTTTATGTAGCATGTACTGATAAATGTATCTAAATTTTCAAAGGGTAACCATGAAACATTTATGGGTAAATTATCAATAATGCTATTTTTCTTTGATCTATTAATTTAAATTGACTTTAAATTATTGCTTTAATTATTGTTTCCTTGGATTTTAAGGTAAGCCATTAATAACCCAAATTAGATGCACCAATTAGAAAATATATAGCAATCACTCCTCAGCCTGTGGGCTAAGATCAAATGTAGAAAATACATAGCAAATAACTACAATTTGCTTGACACTTTGCTAGGTTCTTGGAATTATATGCGTACAAAATGTTTTTCTTTCCGTAAGTAGCTTGGAATTAAGTGAGAATGACAAATGGCAGCCATAACAACAACAGAATAGCGAAGGAGGAAACTCAACCTCAGAACAACTGCCTCTGAAAGATCCCGCTGATTTATATCACAAGATGTGCCAATTACTATAACAAATTGATGGGCTATATTACTATTCAGTGTGCTAACATTTATTTATTGTTCGGCTGTAGCCTTTGGCACTAGCTATAGCTCTACTACAAGAAATAAAACCTGTGCAAGTTGTGGGAACGAAGTATCAGCCTCCCAGTGGAATCAAAGTAGATAAATTTTCTTTTTAATATGTTTCATGATAGTTATTTAAGTATGAAGGGATGAGCTTTCTTTCTTCTATAGAATATTACTAAGTATATCTCATAAATGATTGCACTGATTTTTTGTCTAAGACTTTTAAAAAAATACACTACATAAGTATTTTAGAAAAGTTTTGCCTTAAAAAGTGACACATGAACATCTCCAAGTACATGGTGAAAATGAGAACAGGCAGAATTTTTAAAACATAGGCAGGTGTATAACAAAAATAACTGTCAGAATTATTTAATATATTGAATTATTTAGGAAGCTAAATTCATAACATGTAAAGGAATGCTAATTTAAATAAAGGAATTGACCTTATTTATTTATCTACTTATAGGTATTTAGGACAGGGTCTATAGGGTTTCACTACGCAGATCAGACTCCTAATGATCTTCCTGCTTTCAACCTCCCAAGCACTGGAATTACAGGCATGCACCACCATGCCCAGTCTCAATTCCTGTCTCAGCATGCCCCAGGGGCAAGGCTGGCACATCAGGCAGGGGATCGAATATTGGTCACTGAGTTCTGCCTAAGCAGTGTGTTAATCTGCTGAGCTATCTGGCTGGCCCAGAAATTGACTTCAAAATTAAAATAAATGTAGATAATTATCTGGCAGGTGGTAGAAGAAGAGCTGAAGATAATAATTATGGAGGTAAAGTACAATTGCACCAATATTGGGAAAAAGCTCCCTAGAGCTTGTGACTTAGTGCCTATGGCCAGAGCAAGGGCAGAAATGCTACAGGAATCATACAAGGTATGCAATTCCTTTTCTCTATGGGCAGTTCAATTTTGCTTGTCTGCTTTGCATTCAGCTGCTACTGTTTGGTGGTAAAAATCAATAACATTCTAGAAAAGCTGTTGCTTCCATCTTTAGGGCATGGCAAGCTGCTAATGAACAACGTAGTTTATATTATGTAAGCACATTGTAACAGAACTGATACCAAGTACTTTTTTTTAAAGAATAAAAAATAGTGATAGGGAAAAATAAAACAGCATTAGAAATCATATAAGATTTCACTAAACAAAGTAATAGAAACTTAAAAGGAAATGGTTCTACAGAGCTTAGGAAATAGCTCAGTGGTATAAGTGTCTGTGTGGTGAGCACAAAGTCCTGAGTTTGATCCTCAGCATCACTAAATAACTAAATAAATAAATAAATAAATAAATGATTTTTGTCCTTATTATATAATCTCATTATATACATGATATTCTGCTTTGTTCAGTGACAGTAAGTTATTAATAGTCACAAAAGTATATTTACTGCAGATCAAATATGCCTAAGTAAGACTTATGATACGATATGGCAAGAAGAAATACTGAGAAAAATAAAAAAAAATTACAGATTCCTGACTTGAACGTAATATATATTTTTTTTCTGAATCTCATACTTTTGAAAATGAAGTTTGTTCTTAGACTTAAAATTCTGGGTTGCTTTTTTTTTTCTTCAAGTGTACAAGATATACCATGTGATGACTTGATACACATGCATATCTGAGACCAGTGAAGGAGCTTGCGATGTGAAGACAACCTGTCCTCAGATACCCTTTTCACTCTGCACAGGTCACCCCGGCATGTGCTTAAAGGAGAATAGGCATGAAAAACTAAACACATATCTTAGTCCCCAAATTAGTGGAGGCACAGTGCACACCCAGAAGTGCTAGCTAAATGTTTGACACAAAAGACAAACTCATGTCCACTAGGCAATTTGAGGAATAGATTTTTATTAAAGAAGAGAAAATGACTGTCTGAGAAACAATTCAGGGTGTAAGGACATGTAAGTGATTGTTGTAAGTCGCAGGAAGCACTAAAACAAAACTGATACTGACCTTAGTCACACCAGGTTTAGCAAATTTTCTTGGGCAGCCAAAATTCAGTGGGGTAAACTATAATTATCGTGGCTTAATCCATAAGGCTTTGACAAAAATGGTTTTTGCATCAGGTCAATTCTGTATTAGTATTTGTGGCATTTTCTAAGCATTTAGCTTGAAATGCAGTTTTTGTCCTACAAATTCTTTAAGAGAGACTTTTTTAAACCCAAATTTATTTGCTTGCATTTATCTACAAAGCCTTGAATTTATCTTTTATATAGCTGAATAGTACTCCATTGTGTAAAAATATCATATCTTTTTTATTATTCATTCCTCAGATGATGTACGTTTGGGTTGTTTCTAAGGTTTAGCTATGACAAACTTTGTGGCTATAAACATGGGTGTACATATATTGCCATTGCTGATGATTTCTGCTTTTATAGAAAAATGGCTATGAGAGGAATAGCTGCCTTGAATGCGACCTCTAATCCTCGCTTTTTGAGGAACCTCCATACTGATTTCCACAGTGGCTGTACCAGCCCGTATACCCACCAATAGTGAAGAAGGGTGCCTTTTTCTCCACAGCTTCTCCCATGTTTGTTATTTGTTGACTTCTTTATAACAGCCGTTCTTTTTGGCGTATGAGGGTATCTCTGGGTTGTTTTACTTTGCATCTCAGTTAGATCCACATGAGCAAATATTGTATTATCTCACTAGTATGAGAAACTAAAAGAGCAGTAAGTAATCTAAAAGGTGCAACAGATAAAGTAAAGGGGAAAGAAACTTCTGAAGGAGAAGGAAAAACTGGGATGAGGATAAGGACAAATGAAAGAAGGGAGAAATATATTTTGGTATATAGGCAGAATAATTTGAATAATTGTATTGTCGATTTCTGCTGGTCTTTTGAAAGGAGATATTAATGCTTAATTCTTTTTTTTTAATATTTATTTATTTTTTTCTTGTTCCAGAACCTTTGTTTATTCACTCATTTTTATGGCTGGCTCATCCCACCCCGAGGACAGGGCTGGCGCAGCATGTGGTGCCGGGGATCGAACCGCGGTCCCTGAAGCCGTGCAAGCTTTCCCAAGCAGGCGCTTTAGACCGCTGAGCCATCCCACTGGGCCCAATGCTTAATTCTTTTAAATCTTGATTTTCATTTCTTCTTCTTTTGAGTTTTTTACAACTTCTCTTTTACTTTTTTTCTTTAATCAAATCTTACACATTTATGTCTGGTAATCTGAACAACTAATTTGAAGATCACATCATATAACACAGAAACCACTGCTGAATTACTATTACCTTGTTCAGTGAAATCTTGTATTGTTTCTAATGCTGGTTTTTCTTTTATCACTACTTTGTATTATTTAAAAATAAAAAAATAAAAGGAGAACAAATAAAACCATAGATAGATAGATAGATAGATAGATACAAAGTCATCCAAAAAAGTCTACTTTTGTTGCTTTTGGGGTGAGCTTTCAATAAGATACTTGTGAATACTTAGATTTTTTAAATAATGCAGTTGCTTCACAGAGAAAATGTGTTTTATAGACATCAATTTATAACATTTAAATAGCCCAAATGTACCCATTTATTTGTTTCTGTAATGCAAAATTTAAGAAAACACTGGTTAACTGAATGGCTTGCAAGTGGTGGTCAATTCACTAAAATTTTTGTAATTAGTTTTTATGGAAAACACAAAAAACAAAGTTTTTTTTTTGTTGTTGTTGTTTGTTTTTGTCTTTTTGAGACAGGGTCTCATGCAGTTCGGACTGACCTTGAGCTCACTTTCGTAGCCCAGGCTGGTCTCAAACTCACATTGATCCTCCTGCCTCAGCCTCCCAATTGCTGGGATTACAGGCTTGTGCCTCCACACCTGGCTAAAGTTTGAATCAAGACTGAAGCAATACTTTGAATTGTTTTCCTATAATTATAAAGAGAAAAACGGGAGTGTCCATAATTTAAGATATAAAATATCACAAAGAAATTAATACTGTTTCTCCCTGGAATGTCCTCTCTGTCCTGATTATTAAGCTCATTTCAATCATTTTTCCAGATGATGTTATCAATTTGAGACGATCTGTTGAGATATCCTAAAGAAGACTTTAAAAATATTCTTGTTTTGGTCTTTGATATTGCATAGAGCCCATACTAATACTTACTTTTCTTAGCAGTTGTTAATTTATACAGCCTACTATCAGTTACAGCCCACCATTCTGAAGGTAATGATTTATTCATCTTTCCATCTTGAGTATTTCTCTTAGTTCCCGAACGCTACAGTAATTCAATATATTTTCAGAGAATCAAGTGAATGAAACAATGAAATTAATACTTTGATGGCAATAATAAATAACCAGGAAATTGAACTGTCAATGGTACAACAAGACAAGCTACAAGCAAACATAAGAGAATCCTGAATGTTTGTAAGTACAGAAATACTCTGAGTGCAAATCTATTGTATTTCAGAAGAAAATAAAAATAGTGCTGCAAGAGAAATTGAAGGCAATAGTTTCAAGCAGAAAGCACTAAGGGCAGCGCCATGGGAGGCAAGATGCAGGAAAAGATGAAGGTAAACTATTGCTAAGACTCCAAACCAAGGAAGGGCGAATGAGATAGCTCAGCAGACTAAGAGCCTGCCTGGCAAGCACAGGGACCAGCTGAACTGAAAACAGGAAAATCACTATGGTTCTGACCTGTGCAGTAAGTTTGAGCCGTGTAGTGTGTCTGAGAGGTATGATGAGACCCTGTTCCAATACATTACAACAACAACAATAACAACAACAACAACAGAACACTCCAAACAGCCTGCCCTAAATTCATCAACTGATGAACTTAGAGAAAGATTTGGCGCACTTAAGGAAATAAAGCAAAGCAGCAGCATCTCTTCCATTTGCTTCATTTAAAAGGTGAGCATCAGAGGTGAGAGAACTTAGCTGATATCTAGTTAATTTTGTGGTTGGGAAACTGAACAGATGACTTCAGTTATGATCAGGGTAATGAAAGCTAACTTCTCGCCCACAAAGCTCAGGCAGTGAAACCTTTTGAGTTATTCTCTGTTGTCTGCTCTTTCTGGTGGCTACATTGCTCTTCTCATCGAAGTGTGTTCTTTTTTTTTTGTTGTTGTTTTTGAGACAGTGTCTCGCTATGCAGTTGAGGCTGGCCTTGAGCTCACTTTTGTAGCCCGGGCTGGTCTCGAACTCGCACTGATCCTCCTGCCTCAGCCTCCCGAGTGCTGGGATTACAGGCGTGCGCCACCACGCCCGGCTCGAAGTGTGTTCTTATACGAGCTCAGCCTTCAGGCGCAGAGACTGCTATGGAGAGCCAGGACTCAGGTTTACCATGGCCATGCTATCATACTCTATTTTGATATCAAGGTCAGAGGAGCCGTGTTCTGTGATGATATCTCTGTGTGTGTTACCCTGCTTCCACTAACACCTATAATTCTATGGCCATTGAGAAATTACTCTCTAAATATTAACCTTCCAATCTGTAAAACAGATGGGAGGCGAGGGCTGTATTCATCACGGTGCTGGAAGGACGAACTGGCAGCCTTTGGCTGTGATAAACATTGGTCGCTCTTTTTTTTCCTCCTAACTGTATTTTTGCTACGGCACTGCAACGTTGCTTTCAAAGATCATTTCAGTACTTGAGGATTCTTTAAAAATTCTTTACACATACCCTTTATCCTATTAGACTTGTGAGCACAGAGATAAATATTTTCCAAAGGCACATAGCACACTTTACAGGCTACTTTAGTAGGAAGAGTGCTTTCCAAAGAGTCAAAAATGTGGGAAGAGAGGAAATTGTCATTAAGACTTCAAGCCAACCCATCTGAAGAACATCAGCTAATGAAATTTGGAGAAGATCTGTACATTTAGGAAAACAAAATAATGTCACCGTTTGTATGTACTTCATTTCAAAGATGAAAAATTAGAAGTCACAGAATTTCTATGCATTTGTGTGTTTCTTTCTAGAAAAACATATGATATGTTCCTTTCTTTACAGTTGAATGCTCCATTCATGATGGCATAGTGGCTTGGACTGTAGCTCGTACCTGTGCTGCGATCAAACATAGCAACTCACATCTTCCCAGTTTCAGTCCCAGATTCAGAACCTTTGGGGCCAGTAATAGCTCAGAACTCAGACATCACTTACATTTTATAAAGCTCATTTGATACACGTGGTTGTGCTAGTATCCTGCTAGAATCAGGGCTAGTGACTCACGATGAAATACATTTCTGCAGCAACATATGAAGAGAAACATAATAAAGGAAAACATAGAAATGATAACAGTCTCACATCAGGTCGAGCTTTGCCTCCTGAGGGGAATTCAGGTTAAGTTCTGCCTTACCACAAAGATATGTAAATCCTCTAACTGAGCTGTAAGTTCTTTGAGAATATGACTTGCATTTGTTTATCTACTATGTCTTCTAATATCTATTACTGAACATTCAAACACTGTGTAGATGTTCCATACACTTGTTGAACTGAATATCAGTCACACACACATGAAAACATCATTCAGGGTGAGTAACAGTTGTAAAACAAGAAAGGAGAGACAACTAAATATTGCCACAGACTAGCAATTAAATCAAAGCATTTTTATGTCATTTTTCCATGTGGCTTTCACGACCCTATAGCAGCCTAGAAAATGATGTCTGTACTTATAACTTATCTCTGCAAGAAATTCAAATGCCTGTAGAAGAAGCTGGTGTTTACCACTTGATTCGTTATCCTAAAAAATAAAGAGTTTGAAGGATTTGTCAGTGCAGAACATTGAAGAAATCTGCATTTTTTTCTTTGATGCAATGTTGATATCCATGTATACACTATAAACAAAGAAAAATTATTTCAGAAAAACCGAATTAAGTCCAGTGAACTCAGACTCAATTTTAATATGCTGTGTTTAAAATTTGTTACTTAAAATATGTTTTATGTAAGAAATAAATAATGTTATACTAGAATTGATATTTTATGTAAAGGAGGGAGTATACTATTTTTTATATAAATTGCATACCTTCATATACTTTTCTGAGAAGGCAAAATCTCCTTTGTAGTTAATCCTTAAACATGAATCTTTACTATAGAAACATGTAACTATTTTGCAGAAATGTTTGCATGATGACAACAATGAAAAGGCCCTGGTATCTAGGTAACAGTAAATCCTTCTATGCTTATTGTCATGTATCATTTGGATGATACATGAATGGAGTTATACACCATTTAAGTTCAACCTTTCCACTCATTTCACAAAGAGGGTTTTCCTATTTCTGACATAGTTTTTATTTGGGGGAAATTAGGCCCAATAAAATAATGTGTATGAGTTACTAATATGCACATATGTCCCTATGATAATATTCTGAAAAGCAAACTGCACTGATAGCACGTTCTCATTACGTACCATTTGAGTGCATTTCATGAAATTCCTCTCACCTTCATGGGTCCAGTTTTTTTTTATCCTGATATCTAAGGGCATGGTGAGGGAATGCAAACATTTATACTCCTGCTATAGAATCCATGGTAATTTATGTAGTCGGGAACATCACTGAAAGTTGAATTTCCCAACTGAGTACCTCCAAAAAGTAGAGATGGAGACAATACTTTGTAGGGCTATCTGACCTAGGAAGGAATCACAGGGGACAGAGGGAGGAAGGAAGGACAGAAGGAAAACCACTAGAATAGACATCTTCAAGCAAGGTAGCTTTATGGACAATTGCTGTTTACACATGCAACATGCTTTCTAAGACACATATCAATGAATAGAACTCCTCATCAGAGATGAGGGCCAGATAATTTTTCCATAAACCTATTTATTTCACTGACTAAAGAGTTTCCGTAAGGTACACATTGACCCATTCTTGAGTTGTTCAGAAGTAAACAAAAACCTCACCAAGTAGGTGAAGACTATTGGTTCTGATACAGAAGAAACTTCAGAATCTGTTGAAAGTATTTCTTGGGCCAACCAAATAACTCAGTGGATTAAAGCATCTGCAAGCAGGCACAGGAGCCAGGGGTTTGATCCCTGGGCCCACCATGCTGGCCCCATCCCTGGAGCATGCTGAGAAGGCAATTGAGACTGGCTGTGGTGGTGCATACCTGTAATATCCCAGCTCTTGGGAGGCTATAAACAGGTGGATTTTCTCCTGCACCTGCTTGTCCTTGTACAGCAGTGATCTCATTGTGCTTACACAGGTCAACCAATGAATAACTGCCCATAACCCACAACCACCCACGACTGACTTCTTCAAGAAAAAGAAAGCTATATCATCACTGGAGGTGTCCAACTAGGCAATAAAAGTCCAACTAGGACAATACAAGATTGCTACTAAGTATTAAGTAGAATACAAGAGGTGCATTTGTTTGATAATCAGTTTGAAAAGTTCTAGCTTTCTCACCTTAGGGAAATGACTTCTATGGATGGAGAACTGAGCAATGATTTTAAAAGCATCAGGGTCCTAATGAGATGCACATTTTAGAAAGATCGCTTGCATTAGCTTGAGGAGAACACACTGGGCACCTGAGAGGCTGAAGCCAGGGAGATGAGAGAAGAGAGAGAATGCTAGAGCAGAAACCTAGCAGGTCGCTCAAAGACTACATTTGGCCATGAGAAGGAAATGGAACAGAAAGGAAAGGTTTTAGGAGATTTAAAGTTACATCATGAAAAGCAAGGTGACTAGCTGAGTGTTGCTAAAGAAAATTAGGCTTCCAGATGTGTCCTACTTCTGGCCTGAGTGCCTGAGTAAATAATAAAATCATAAAATGGTTAACTCAAATCTATCTCTTTAGATGTCCAACCTGGTATTCCATTTTCTTGGCTTTTAATTTTGTTATTTTTTTCAAGGTCTTACTATGTAGTATAGGTGGTCACAAATGTTCTATTGCAATCCAAGCTGGCCTCAACCTTACAGTGATCCTCCTGTTTTTACTTTCCAAGTCCAGAAATTATAGGTATGCTCACCAAACCTGGGTCTAGTGTACGTTCTGCTACAGAAAGCATTTTGCCCAATTCTCAAAAGAAAAATTACATTTTTTTTCTTAAAATTTGCTTGTTTTATTTATGTTTTCTGAGCATTTGAAACATCACGAAAACTCGCAGGCAAATTTCTTCTAATTACCCTAATTCACTTGATATTTAGGTGGAGTAATACGCTGAGATTTATGTCCTTGTAATGGATTGACTTGTCTAGCCAGCCAATAAAATCAGCAAAGGAACTCTGTATATTTCTTCCAGTATTATATTACAGCAACTGACAATAATAACAGTAATAATTATCCAATTTCAAGATGGAGAAGTACCTTTGACCTCCATTTGATCCCTGTGGTCTATCTAAGTCTGATTCAGCATTGATTTCTTTCCCAAGAAAGTTGCTATAATCATGTTACGGCTGATTTATCACAATACGCTTGCTGGCTAGTGATTTCTCATCTTGAACTTGCTCCTTTCATTTTTTTTTTTTTTACTTACACTACGAAACATATTGAAATGGTCTGTTTTTTCATAGCAGAGAGCATTTTCCAAACATTTTTCTACCTTTCTTTCAGTGACTGGTATAAAGTGATCTGCAGTTTCCAAGACCCATCCTAGTGTCACTACACATGCTGTCATGGAAAATACCAAAGAAAGTAAAAGAAGTATTTTGTAGAAAATCTAATTTATATTGTAAGTAATATGCAGCAATGCAGAAAAGATGTGGATCCTGGAATCACGAGGTTTTGATAGTGGATCTTTTCTCTCTTTCAGGGATTGGAGCCGTTGGCTGAATTTTAGCGTCTTTGCTTGTAAGTTATATCTCGGTGAGTCTGTTCTTCACTCACAAATTTCCTAATTCTTCTGATAGCCAAAACTTTTGGCAGCAATAAATATGATGATAAAAAACAATAACGGAAGTGCAAAGATATCACTTGTAAAGGACTTTGAACTGTATTATAGGAGAAATTCACACACTAAAAGTGCCTTTTAAATTTTCTAATACTAAGTCCAGCTTAGGTGACAAAATTGGATCAGAGACATTAAGTAACACAGGCAGGTTTACAAAACCTGAGAGTCCCTCATGAAGGGAATTTAAATTTCTAATTAAACTTTCTAATTTCTCCTTCAAGTTATTAGCAGTTGTAGAAACAGAGTCATTCACAAGGAATTTGAGAAAAATCAAATTATTTTGTACAAACAAATGACCCTGAAATCTCAGTCTTTGAAGTGTTCTTGTCATTCCCATTGCTGATTGTTGCTCTGGAAAGTCTTCTGGGATGGTTGTCCCTCCTCGCCCCAGGCTGATAAACCAGCCAGTATCTGAGTCTCTTTAGTCACTCTGGTAGGGAATGAAAGAAAGCAGCAAGCAACACTGTGGACTGTAAACCTCCTGTAAGAAACAAGTCTCTTCTTTCTCTGGTTAAAAACAACAAACAAACAAACAAACAAACAAAAAACAGCAAGGGAACCCTTATTCCAGAGAAAGAATGGGAAGTTCAATTCTAGAGTGTTTCCTGAGCACATATCATGTTCCTTGGAACAAGAGTAATGTGGAAGCCTTTTTAACAGCTAGATCAGAAAGAGAACACAGAAAGTTTCTGTGCTCTAGGATGTAGAAAAGTTAAGGAATAGTCTGAGTTTGATTCTCAGTTCCCTTACCGATTATCCTAGAATCTCTACATGAATCAAAGTTCACAAGCAATGAGATCTGGAGCCGCAAAAAATCATGAGTCCGTGTCTTCAGCAGACTTTGCTTACCTCTGCTCGCCTGGCCTCAGAAACTTTGAAATATATCCAAAGTCCAATGCATTGAAGTATTTGCTATTTTTAACTGGAAATTTTGCATGTAAAATCACTTTTCTGGTTTCTAAATAAATCAATCAGTAAAATCCTAAGATTTGGGTGAAACTGGCAATTATTCCTCCAAGAGGATTTTTTTTTTTGAGAGATTTCAAATGGCTAAACTTAGTAATACCACCCTGTGTGGTTGGAACAAGAGCTTTGTAGTTTATCAGTGTCCTTCTAATTCTGTTTCCCTCCATGTGCATTGTTATTTATTTAATATAAAGGACTTGTCAGAAGCAGTTCCCTGAGTGTTACAAGGTACTATGTCCTTCCTTGAGCTGAATTCTTGCTCTTATTCCTCAGCTTTCCTTGCTCTTAGGCTGTAGGGCCCAGTCACTGCAATGGGAGGGAGGTGAAAGACCGGCAGACAGGCCAATAGCCATCTCCTATGTGGTCTTTGCTTGAGAAGCCACAGAAAATACTCTGTATTGTAATGTGAATAAAAATTAGAAAATTTGGGAGGGGGGAATCCTCAATTGTGTTGAACTACTGAAATGTTGAATTCTGTTTGCTTCACCAGCATTTACTTATTTTAGTTGGTGCTATCAGATAGGCCATTCGAGGGCTTTGTGGGACAAGGATGTGATGAGAGGAAAAGGGGAATAAAAATCCTAGGTGTCTGATAGGCTGATTGTACACCACAAATATTTAAGACAGTATTCACTGTCTTAAAATATTTAAGTAGATTCTTAGGTATTTATTTCTTGTGATTTTCAGATAGCAGTCATTACAACTCTGTTCAGCTAGGGCAGGGAGGCAAGGTTAAGGAATTTCAGAGACAAGAAAGAAAAGCAAGAAAGAGATTAAGAAAGGAAGGAAGGAAGGAAGGAAGAAAGAAAGAAAGAAAGAAAGAAAGAAAGAAAGAAAGAAAAGAGCAAATGAAAGGATGCACAGATACATGGGGATACACATATGGATGATTTGAGAAAGACTAAAAAGTCAGTTTGACTCCATTGAAGAAGAATAGGAACGGAAAATGTGTCAAGGACATGAAAATGACAGTGTAAGTGAATTGAGACAATGGTGCACAAAGAATCAGTGCATACTTTGGGAATAAGAGTGAAATGACTATTCATGCTTTGGGGGCCACTGGCGTGATAGCACTGAATATTATAAATGAATGTGAATGCATAGAGAAGTATCACTGCCATGCAACTGGGAGAAAGTGACGCTGCTATTCTTGCAGTGCTTTACAAGTCCTAGGTCCAAAGCACATCATTTTCTACACATTTCCTCAGTTAATAAATGAAGTCCTATAAAATACTCATTTGCATACAAGAAAACTTAAAAGTGCTAAGTAATGCAGCCAACGTTACATATAATGGATGACAGGTTCTGGATGGAACACTTGATCAGGTAAACCCCTCAAAGTTTTTACTAACTAGTAACTATTACGTTGTGCCATACAGCTTGACTTAACTAGTCATGACAAAGTTATAGACATGGAAGAGAAAAGTGTAGGATTAGGATTCACCACCAGTTCGAATTTTGTTGGGGTACAGCTAAACACAAAGAACTCTGATAGAAACACCAGAGGTTAGTGTCAAGTACTAAAACATGCAAGAGTCCAATGCAGCAACTTTGAGACAGAGTCCATGGGACCATCCAGTAACACTCACTCTCCTTTCATGACAGGTCACTGTGGTAACACACTTTTAGAAATGGCCCCTAATGAAATAGGCCATTTGTGATGTATGCTTTTGTAAACTCTTTGTACACTTTATAATTGTGTCTGAGTCTATGGGTAACAGAAGGAACATAAAAAAATTGAAATGTCTTTGTACCTGACTAGACAGTAACAAAATTGGCAACTTGTCTTTTCTTTTTCAGAAAATGTACTTTGGGACTTCTAAGTACCATATAAGATTGTCCACAATATGATAGTTTCTACATGGAAAGAAAACACAGAGCCTGCTCATCTTGAGGCCACAAGGAGGAAGTACCAGGATTCTTGAATCACAGTCACATCTTTCTTATGAATTTGGTACTACTCACTGTAACTGCAGTTATATGAGAAACCTGACGGAAGATCAATATACAAACCTACCAACCCCTGATAAGCTAGAATGATGGGAAATAAAGCATAGTTGTTTTAAACTTCTACATTTTGGAGAATTGTATTACAGAACATCTTAAAATGAAAAAGGAATACTGTAAGACTAGACTCTTGGAAAATGTTCAGTAGAGTGTGTGTGTGTATGTGTGTGTGTGTGTGTGTGTGTGTGTGTGCGCACACGTATGTACGTGTGTGCATGTGTGTGTGTGTGTGTGCCTTTTTGAAATAGGGTTTTGTTCTGCAGCTCAAGCTGTACTCAAACTCTCAGAAATCTTCCTGCCTCAGCTTTTGGAGTGCTGAAATCACAGGCATATGACATTATATCCAGCAAGAGAAATTTTTTATGCTGCTGAATTAATGTCACCAAAAGAACAACAAAAATACTGAAAAAAATATCAGGCAATATAGGACCAACTATCCCATGATTGGAATAGAATATTCTCACTGCATTGTGTGTTATTCTGTGAGTTCAGCTACAAGCAAAACAAACCATATAGCAATAGAAACAAGAATAACAGTCCTCAATTATGGTGAAATGCATTGGCTCCTAATCCAACACATTCAGCCTATAAGGAAGGCTAAAATTTGTTCCCCAAAACCAATGCTATAAAAAACTCCACTTATTTATGCATTTTATCTACTCTAATTATCGTCATAGTTAGACATAGCATCCCTTCACATATAATGAAATAGTTTGCTCAGACAGCTGTCCAGTTACATCCCACTTCAGTCATCTGTCACCTAAATTTGCACAGAGTAGTATAGAGAGCATTGGCCCATTATTTAAAAGCTACCTGGCTTTGTGGCTTGGAACTATAACTGGTCATCAGAAGATATGACTACTTTGGGCTTTCACATTTTTTGGTCTCAAACAGAGGAACTGTATGTGGATGAAGGACTTCAGTTTAATGTACTACTAACTATTCATGAGATACAGCTGAGTTGTGATACAGGTACAACAATAGTTTCCAGAGAATTAACAAGCAATAAACATATAGAGAACACACTCAATTAAAATCAAAGAGAAGTGTCTGCCTTTATGGTTCTGGAAGAAAAGGTTGTGTCACACTAGGTGATCATTCTCAGCAAAGAATCCCATTTCCTACACTACAGCAATTTTACGAGTGAAGTATTCCTATACGTACTGTATCAAGATTTCTATAATCATAATATTTGGAATGTCTGTGGTACTCTTCCCCTTAAAAGTATTTTAACAAACATTAGCTGCAATTGTGGAAAGCTTCAGAATCCTTAGGGAGGAAATGTATTGTATAAATGTGCCTTGTAACCAGGACTATTACTTCTGTACATTGCTGCATAAATTATCAGAAAATGAGTCAGTGGATTTCAGTTTCATGCACTTGAATGTTAATTGGGAAGAAAAATCTTCTTTCTTCAGTTTGAAGATGACAATTATATCACAGTCTATTTGCTTTAGCGGGTATTCACTCTTTGTTAATCTTGACAGATTATAACCTCAGGTGAGCTCTGTGTCTGGAAGTCTTTGTCTGTAGCTTGACACGGGGTTGAGTGTCAATTCCAATGTTCAGTCTGCTGTGAAGACATTCCACCATATCTCCAGCCTTGCTATATATCATACCCGTACATGCATCTAGATTCTGCTGAAGCAGAGAATCTAATCCAAGTGGTGATTACTTCTCTGAGCCACTGTAATGCTCCTCGAATCTGTTATTCTTTGGTGATAGATTTCCATGAAGCAATTTAAAGTGTTATGTAAACAGTTTCGCACAATAGCAAATTCTACATTTTTATCGAGAGATAAGTTTATTAACAGCTTTTGTTCTTAATAGTATTCCCAGTACAAGTCGTTAGTTCCTGAATTTTAACTCTCATTCTGTAAAATTTAAGTATTGTATCACAGCTCTGCAAATTTTGTGGGTTTTGTTTGTTTGTTTGTTTTCACAGGTAGGAAAATAAATGAAATAAACAGATGCTTTAGTTATTTCAAAGTGATTGCCTTCTGAAGTACTGCTAATGATGTTGCCCTTTAATTCTAACATTTACAACACCAGCACAATTGATCTTCCTATAACATCTATTCACTGCATTCTTTACTTTTAGTAGTGAGAAGCACTGGCGTTTTGGCCAGGCTGAGTCTTCTAAATCTTCTCATACCTCTATTTTGGTCCAGGAAATTATTCTTTCGGAACAGGAATAATACCTCTCCGTGTTGAAGGCTCCTGGCTGAAACATCTCTCTTGAATGGTCATGAACTGCTGAAACTTGATTGATCTGAGATTCCAGCAGGCTTTTAGGGCTTCCCGGTGACTGTGTAAGGCAGATCTGGCATGAGACAATATACAGAAGTACTAACTTCAGCTACCTGAAGGTAATGGCAACCAAGAAAAGGGACTGTCCTACTTGAGATTGATTTTGAGATTTTATAGTTCATCATTATAAACAGAGGCTGGGAACATAGAAGTTTTAAAGCAGTCACAAGGAGTACATCTGAACTATAATGGCATTACTGAAACCACTTGCATAGGCAAAATTTCACTAGACAGAAACTAGAGCCACGGCCTTCCACTCCTCCTTGCTGTCTAGATTGATGCACAAGGCCTCCACCTTTGTTATAGCTTTCACACTCTTGTTTTCCTTTGCTGGAGGGATTTTTCTTGTCTGACTGTCTTTGCTGGCTTGTCCCGAAACCAGAATTTCACAACTTTGAAACTCATTTTCTTGGGCTGCACTCCTGCAGGTTCATCCCAAGCAGGTGACAGGTCTCCCACAGCTGCCACTTTTGTTTAGGCAAGTAAGGCTTTGTGCTTGAGCTATTATGATAGTCTTCAAACCATTTGCTTTGTCTCTAGTTTCCCTGTACTTTAATATAACCTTCCCACAAGTGACAGATTAATCTTCCCTATAGTGCTTTCACTGTATCACTATCTTGCTCAAAAGCCTTTAATTGCTTCACATTTCATAGAGGAAGAGGTTTAAAATCTCACATTAATAAATTGTAGTCCATCACAAGGGCTTACCGTGGCCCAATCACAGTACTAAGTACTTTACATCCATTATCTCATTTAATTATCGCATTGAGGTAGATATTATTATCCTTCTTCTATGGATGAAGAAACTGAGGCTAATCTCTTATTGACCCCATTCTATATAATAAAAAAAGTAATCCTACAGTGGCCTGGAATCACATGTTAAGAAACTGGGATAGGGGGGACATTCTCTAGTCCTCTGAAAATCACTAGCTAGGTACATGTTAGACTCACTTCCACTCTTTAATCGTTCTTCATGTCATGGAGAGAATTAAAATACCATTACCTATGTTTCAAGGTTATTTCGGATAAATGAGGTTTTAAGTATAGTACACGAACAACTAGGTTGATCCTATTTTCTCAAAACACGTTTTTCTATCTCTTAGTAAATTAAATGTCTAAGAATACATGCATGTTGGTGGCATCAGAGTTTGTCCACTGATACTACGTCAGGGATATTCTTCTGGCTGCTAGATCCTCTCTGATTCATCCAGATAACACACACACACACACACACACACACACACACAAACACACACACACTTACTCAGCCATGCCAGCCAAGAACCTTGGGTGAGCTGTGTTGGCCATGGAAACTGGGGTATGATGGTGTATGCCTGTAATCCCAGTACTGGGGAGGGTGACATAGGAGGACCACTGTGGGTCTAAACAGCGTACCAAGACCCTGCATCAATTAAACAAACCGGTAAATAAATAATTTTAAAATTTCCATGAGATACAACACATAGAAGGGGCAGATGACAAGGATCACTTTCAGTTTTCTGTCACAAGAAGGAGAGGCAAAAAGAACAAATTTAAAGAGAAAATTAGGCCAGTGTTAAGTATGTTATAATTATGAAAGCGTCAAGCTGATACGAGATTCCGTACTTCAGAAGGGATTCTTTAATCAAGCTGGACATAGGCTGATTTTTATAGATTTTATTTTTATTTAATGCCATAGGATAAAGTAAGACTACCTGGGGACAGAACTAAGGACACAGTAGACTGCATGGACCCGAGAGTCGTGAGGGTAATATTTTGAGGGCACATGAAAAGAAGCGGAAGAGGAAAAGTCCTCTGTAGAAGTGGGAAAGCCATGCTGTGGTGTGCGGTGCTATGGAGGGTGCTGCGTTCACAGATACTTGAAGTTTGAGGGGCTCAGATACAAAATGCATGGAAAGGTGGCCTTTGAGTGACGTCATCTGAGAGCATTAGCGAACTTAGAAAACTATGGAGGAAAAGTGATAGAAAATGCAGAAAGCATTGTTTATAGTCTCCTTCCTCTCTGTGAAATCCTATATTCTCAGAGCTGCTCATTTTTATTATTTTTTTTTGTCTTTTTCAGACAGGGTCTCGTTATGCAGTTGAGGCTGGCCTTGAGCTCACTTTGGTAGCCCAGGCTGGTCTCGAACTCGCACCGATCCTCCTGCCTCAGCCTCCCGAGTGCTGGGATTACAGGCGTGCGCCACCACACCCGGCTTGCTCATTTTTAAACTACTCTACAATATCTAAGTTTGATGTTGGGAGAAAGAAATATCATAGCAATTATTGATAGTTGGAAGATTCATGAAATCATTAGGATTTGGTAGAGCATATTTTTGCATACTCACCAGTGGTTCAGGAGTGAGAGTCAGTGGGATTGTGGGGTTTTTGACAGGAGACTGACTTGGTTTAGGTTTCTTGAAATTTTCTTAACTGCTAAGTATACCTCATTTCATGCTACTGTTGAAGTAGCCTTTATCATAGAAATCAAACAAGAGAGACAAAACTTTCTTAAAAGTTAGAATCCTCAAGGAAAATGGCTAATCAGCAAAATAGCATTGTTCTTTCCCTAGAGTGTATGGTATGCTGATTTGATTTCTGAATGCTACGGGTACCATCAAAATGCTGATGAAATCAGTTCTGCATTGCCCTGCCTTCGGGGGCAGTTCTTGCACCCAGAAGAAAAGCAGTGGGAATCAAGCTTATACACAAATCTTCCCTACCATTTTCTCTCCTTTCAAAAAACTTCTTCACTTCTTCTATAGCATCGGTTACGTGCCTTCCACTGTTTGTATCCCAGTCTTAAATCAGTCATCACAAATATCTTACCTACAAGCTGTTTATATTCTGCTTTGATACTCCAGGAAGAAAAGCATGTATAACTCAAATCGTAAGGAAATTTATTTCCCCATTGTCATTTTTTGATTTTGATTTTATAAAAATGAGGATTCAAGTCTAAACTTTTGCAATGAGTTACACTCCCTGGCCTGTTTTATTTCTTATTTTGAGACAAAGTCTTATTATCTCTAGCCACGGCCTAAAGCCACCAGATTAGGGATTTTAGGTGGGTGCCACAAGATTAGGCTTACTTCCTAATACAAGCCTATTTGTACTAGGGCTCTTGGGTTGTCTGGGTAAGAACTTTGCTGTCAGAAAGTGGTAGCCACAGGAAATATGAAGGAGAGACATAATAGAGGGAGAAGAACCTTTTAAAATATTAGAGAAATGGTATGAAAACAGAAAGACCAGGTATCTACTGGCAGATGAAAACATGGATGTTTAGGTATTGCTGGTTTGTTATGGAGGACTTTAGGAGACAAATGGAACTCTAGTAACAACTATAGATTTAAGAAGTTGAAATATATTCTAAACACTACAGTCTTCCCTTAATAATATCAGTGCATTAAGATTTACTGGCCCACTGATGAAAACAATATCTAAGCAATCTACAATGGAGAAAATATGATTTCTACCACTCCAAAAATTTCACATTGAACTGATCAGATATTTCTGAAATCAGTAGAAAATTCCCAAGTAAAATCTGTCTTTGAATACTTATAAGCTCTTAGCATATTTTCAAATTCTCATTCCTTACAGATTTGCATATTGAGAAAGTGATTTATGAAATGACTAATGCTATAATGACTTTCTTCTATTCTGGCAAATAACAAAGCCAATTAGTAGCAATAATTTTCTTCTGGTGGGTATTCATAATTTGTTGGGTCATGACTTATATTTAATATATTTTCTGTGTTTCTTTAAGATAATTGGTGGTGCACATTGAGTGCTACTTTCAGAAAACTTTTATCCTAAATTCAATTAAAATTAAACCACAGTTTTATATAGGTAAATCATGTCACACATCTTAAGTGAAAAACAAAATTTTTAAATTAGTATCTCCTAATGACAGTAGAAGTAACTACTTCACATAGCACTGAGTAAATATAAACTTACTGGAAATAAACTTCTGAAATGACATTAAAATACAGCCATGACACCACGGAGCTGGAAAGAAAATATTTCCCTGAGTTATCAATTAATGTAGTGTTCTTAAATCAGTACAAAAATATAGTTTCTTTTATGCTAAGAAAAATTTAAACTAATTAAAGACAGGTAATTGACAGAATAAATGTACATTTTCATATCTTATTTTTTAGAAACAGGAAAACAACATTTCTTGTTCAAAAAACCTATTATGATAAAGTCATATGTTTTTCCTAGAGAGGCAGATGTCATAAATGTAACTGATCCTATTTTTACTCTCTCTCTCTATGTATATGTGATCTGCGTAATCTGTGTGAGTTTTATAAACCTTAGTATCAGTAGGTTTCCCATATATGAGTTATTCTAAAATTTACTTTATAAATCATCATTTTAGTTTTATGAATATGCATGGATGCAGACATAGTCTATTCTTGTAAACTAATATTCTGATATTTGTATATACAAACACTTCCAATTGATCCAAAAAGTAACTGATGGATATTTTTGCATTTCTTTTTAAAAATATTTATTGCCTTATCTTTTATGTATTTGTTAATTTTTTTATATCTAGCTCAGCCTGTCTTGAGGGTTGGGCTGGCGCAGCATGTGGTGCCAGGGATCAAACCGCGGTCCCTGTGGTTGTCTAAGGTTGCCTAAGTAAGCATTTTAGACCTCAGAGCCATCTCATCAGCCCCCTTTTGCATTTATTTCTCTGTGTCCTTATCTCTGTTTATCTTTAGTACTTCAAATCATGTTATAATGAATATCTCTAATACGTAGTCTTTTGTGAGTTTATGAGACAATTTATTTAGAGATAAGTATAGAGATCTAAGATTTGAGATCTAATTTAACTGAGTGATCTGATGCAGAACATTTCAAGGCACCCCAATGTACAGGTGGGGATATGGTGGCTTTTAGCTTGATTTGTAGTGAGAAGTTGGAGATAAAAACAAAAGCAAAAACTTTGTAGTTGTACCAGAAAGGAAGGCCTGAGTGGCCAAAATAGTCACCAAGGCTCCTGCCAGAAAGGAAGGCCTGAGTGGCCAAAATAGTCACCAAGGCTGATGCAGCCATGATCCAAGAGTACCAGGTTAGTGCTTGAGTTGGTTGCACAGGTCTTGGCAGTGTACAGGCGCTGCCTGTTTTACGAGAGTGCAGGATGCAAAAGTTGAGGGATGAAGGAGACTTCCTCCTAGATTTCACAGGAAAGCCTGGAAGCCATTCAGTGTGCCCTAGAAAGCGAGCAGGCGAAGCTGTGGTAGTGAAGCCAAAGATGCAACCCAAGATTCTGTGGGGTTTAGGATGTGAGGAATATGGGGAGTGTGCAGACAAAAGTAGCAGGTAGTGAGCGGAGCTAACCTAGAACAGAGGCTGCACTGGCTCCAGCTCGTGATGCCACAGAGGTGGGACTGCCTAAGCCTTTGGAGCTCGCATCTCAGCGCAGCTTGCCACAGGTGCTGGACCATAGACCAGC
Source organism: Myocastor coypus (assembly GCA_004027025.1). Taxonomy (NCBI): domain Eukaryota; kingdom Metazoa; phylum Chordata; class Mammalia; order Rodentia; family Myocastoridae; genus Myocastor; species Myocastor coypus. The sequence continues at coordinate 29,565 of PVJA010016683.1, forward strand.
CAGCTTGAGTATTTTCCCTGGATTTTGGTCCTGTGTCAGTCCCATTTCCATCCATCCACTTCATCTTCCTTTTTTGGTCATGGAATAATTTTCTCAATGTCACTGTAATTTGGAAGGACTTAACTTTCCTTTTTATTTTTGTAGGCAAATTCATGCCTCAGAATTTGCCTTCAGTCTCAGAAGAGACTTTGGTGTTGCGTGATTTAGCAATGCTGGGACTTCTAAGACTGGTGATCCTAAGAAAACAGACTATATGTGAGATGGACAGGAGATCTTTATGGATCAGGACCAGAAAGTCATGGCTTTTATCTAATGTCATCCAAAAGTCTCACATGGAGATGGAACTTTTGGAAGGTGAGTGACTCACGGGGCTCTCTGTTCATCAGTGCAATGATCTCGAGTTCATGCAAGTATGTGCTGCAAGGAGGTGGGGCAGGCTGAAGGTGGGTCCCTAGGTAGGTGACCTGGAAGGACGCATTCTTGTCCCTAGCTTGTCCCTGTACCCATTTTGCTTTGGAGCCAGTTGACTATGTAGGAAGTACACTGAAAACTGAGAGCTTTAGTAAAGCACTCTTTAAACTGTAGGTGTTAGATATTTTTTTCCCAGTGACAAAAAGAGCAGACAAATAAGTGTATATTTTTCAATCTAACTAGTAATTCCAACTGAACTTCAGAGTTGAAACTATAAATCAGCCACCCACAAGCAGAAAATAGGGGCAGTGATCACTACCAATAGTTGTGGTCAGATTTTAACTTGTCTGACTGTAGCATATAATCTTACATCATGTTTTATTTTATCACTTCTGCTTGTGTGGAAATTTTCTTTGTCCATACTTATGAGAAAATTAATGTTATTTGTCTTTTTACTCTTTTGCATGTGTGGTTATAGATCTTAGTACATTTACCCTTTTCCTTCCTTAAATTGCATTTCAAGGAATTATTTGACTGTTTACAAGAATTTTTAAAGGAAAAGACTTTGTAAAAGATAATATAAGAGCCGTGTGTGGTGGTGCACGCCTGTAATCCCAGCACTTGGAGGCTGAGGCAGGAGTATCAGTGTGAGTTCAAGACCAGCCTGAGCTACAAAAGTGAACTCAAGGTCAGCCTGAACTGCATAGTGAGACTCTGTCTCAAAGAGGCTAAAGAAAAAAAAAAAAAAAAAAAAAAAGAAAGAAAAGATAATATAAACTGCAGAAAGTCAAATTATAATGTTTCTTTTAAATTCATTTCCTGCCCGTTTTGCCCAGATCTTTTTTTAAAGTTCTTGGGGCCTAGAAAGGTTTTACAGATCCTGAGTTTCTATCTGTAACCAGCCTCATATCTGCTAATAGTCTCAATATAATTTCAGGTAGAACCTAAGAGCTGTGCTTAAGAGCTTCTTTGTAATAAGTAGGAGCCTGTCAGCAATGACAGTGTGTCCAGCAGTCCTCTGAGGACGCTGCTGCTAAGCAGAATATGGCATATGGCACAGGAATGGGAACACAGACAGTAGTCCTCCCAAGTAACACTGGTGCTTTGTGAGAAGTGGTCCTCATACGAGCATTTGTTCTTATAATTGTTGCAAATATCGAATTATACAGATCTGAGGATACACAAGGAGATTTACTAGACAGGTCTGAATAGGAGAAAGAACTTGAAATGATTATGCCATATATTAAAGCAAAATGGCAAAGTGTAAGTAAAATAAACAAGCAGAAAATACACTATGACTATACATATATAAAATATCTATTATATTTATACTTATGTATGCATATATAAATATGTATACATTCACATATGTATGGCTCTGGACTCTATCAAGCTGGACAAAACATAATTTTAATCAAAATAAGGATTTTAAACCTCCAAACACGTAGGGTTTTCTTTCTTTCTTTCTTTCTTTGTTTCTTTGTTTGTTTGTTTGTTTCTTTCTTTCTTCTTGCTCCTTTCTCTTCCCAGACAGTATCTTGCTGGCAGTTCAGGCTGGCCCTGAACTCACAGTGGTGTTCCAATGCCTCAGCCTCCCGAGTGCTCCAGTTACAGGCATGTGCTACCACCTGGCCCAATAGATGTGTTTCATGTATACACAATTCTGTTTAACTGATATAATTTCATATGCATATATATGTATAAATAAGGGTGGGTGTACTCATATATCCAGATACACACACACACACACCACACACACACACACACACACACTCACACACACACTCACACACACAGTATTCTGACCCCCTGTTGAACAGAATGTGAACATCCTCCAAACAGTTCAATGAGTCTGTAATATTTACATCTAATTTTATTTCATTTACCAAATGAATCATTCTTTACATAACCTATCTAGAAAGGATCCTTTCAGGTAGGAATTGTCAATATGATTAGAATTTAGTATTTATATAACCTCAACAATGCACTATGTACTGTAAAATTGATGAAATTAGAGTGAAGTTGTAACTTTCACGTTTACTCATCTAAAGATAATATTTTCCAACCTCTGGCTACTTTATTTTCAGGCAGTAAGATAAAATCTCTGAAGATGTTCCTTTTAAACATGCAAAGATTGAGTTTGCAGACTGATATTTAGATAGTAACAACCAAAGTTGTAACACTAGAAGAATAATGAAAGCAATAATAAAGAAAAGATTTCTGGGAAAGGATTTAGTAACAATTTCTGGGAAGAGAATAAAAAAAGATGAAACAAAATCAAAACAGAGGGGCTGGTGAGATAGCTCAGCATCTAAAGCTCCTGCTTAGGCAAATTTGGACAAGTACAGGGACCACGGTTGGATCCCTGACATCACACGCTGAGCCAGCCCCACCCTCCAGGGTGAGCTAAGCTGGCTAGAAAAGAAAAGAAATATCAAAACAGATTATGGTCCGAGGTGCTAGCTCAGCGGAGTAAGTGCTTGCCTGGGAAGTGCAAGGTCCTGAGTTCAATCCCTGTCACCACAAAAAACCAAAAAGAAAAACACTTAGATTGAAGCACAGTTTTGAATAAGCTGGTGTCTTAAAATTCAATTCAATAACTTCTAATCAATTGGATACTAGTTCACCTCCAATTTAATGTTTTAGTAAAACAGTAATTGGCCATTTTTAAAATCTTGAAATGAGTCACTAGTATTATTCCAGATATTTGTCTTGATAACAAATTTTCACATTTATTTTTCCGTTTTTCTCTACCCATTTTGGGATGGGCAGAGTTCGAGGCACAGCAAAGTGTGAAAAGACACTGGACAAGCCCAACAGAATATGATCAGAGAAGAGTTCATCTTGAGGTGACAAATGGACCACTCTTCAGTATGCACCTTAAGACCCTAAGGCTATCCAACACAAACTTAAACATCTCTTGATTTCTCATATGAATAATTTAAATTAAAAATAAAAGGTAGCTAATAGGAAGTAGGCAGCCCATTTTTTTCTCTAAGGGTAAGGGGTTTCACAGATGGAGGGAGAGAGAGGGGTGGGAAAAGGTCATGAAAAGGTCATGTGTTACATACATGTAGCAACTCCACACAAAGAATGTAAATGTTTTGTACTGCAAACATATGCTTTAAAAAATTGAGAGTCATCTAATAAACATTCTAAGTATGGAAGAATAACTTCTTAAAAATGTTATTTATTAGCGTATCTTTCTCACAATATCAGTATATTTCAGGGAAAAAAGGCTATGTTGAAAAGGAATATGGCCCCAAGCTCAGGTCGCTATATCACGTGTATTACTGGAACATGGATGCCACACGTTGTCCCCTTCTTTTCTCTCTAAGCACATGTGTACTCCCATAGAATTTTATAATAGGATTTTATAAAAATGACCTTTGGCAACTGGCTATTTTATGTATCTATAGTTATAAACATAAGGATTGAACACATTTATATTTCTATCATATTATTAAAGGATGGTTAATTTCACTGTAAAATACATTGTTATCCATTATTTGGGTATTTTAATATTATAAATGATATTTTAATAAAGATATACATCTTTATTTTTTATTATTTTACCAATATGCTATATACACCCTATGTAATAGATGTATGTATACATGTTATTTTCTAACATGTTTTTAGTTTTGAACAAAATTCTAATAATGTTATTTTTAAATCTGAATAAGAGCTAAACAAAAGGTTTTCAAGTGGAACCTTGGAAATTACTGTCTACATTTCAATTGTATGAGAACTGATATAGTTTTCTATAAGCACACATTTTAATTAAATATAGATAGTACCCATTTGGTGACATAGTTATTTCTTGGGATAGATGTGTTTGAAATTACACCTCATGATGCAAGGGTTTTATTAATAAATTGCTAGAGGAAAATCTTTAAAATATTCCACAACAGGAGAACATTACATAATCCCACTCAAATTACAAAGGAAACGGGCATCTCTATTCACTGAACTTCAGTTTACATTGCAAATTATACTTCTATTTCCTAGAACAGTACAACTGTGCTTTCTAATTCCATAGAATTAAACAGAGCATGGATTACGAAGCAGAACATGGTAAGAAGGAAAGGAGTACTGTGAAAAAATAACACTAGATTGGAAGACCATGCACAATACACCAGTGTTATCTGGTGAACCAGAAAAATAAAATATTTGCCATCTATGTTCCTCAAGTGGTACCATCTCTCTGCTGGGTGTATATTTTTGAACTGTGCAAATGTAATGGAATCAAATTTCTCTGCCCTGTAAAATTGCCCCCGTATTTTATCTACTTGACTTTATGTGAGCTATTTGATCTTCATGCCATGAAAATAGGACTCATTGTGCATACCAATATACACCAAAGTTCTCCCTAAACTCATATGCAAATATTCCTTGTTAGCATAGTAAAACTATACAGCTCAAGAAAAGTAGCCTAGCTATTCCTATTAAAATCCTTATTCAATGGCTGGAAAGATGACACTCATAACCTGGGATCAGAATATCAAAATCTGGTGTCAAAGAGGTTCTCTCTTTTGAAAGAAGTCTTTCAGCCTGTCAGCCAGTCATTTAGGAGTGGGTAATTTTATTGAGTGCTCTCTCTGCCAGGATATTGAATTCCCTCACCCATCTCAAAGGCTTCATGTTATCTTTGACTCCTACCTCTCTTTTGTGTCCCATGCCTATCAGTTATGAAACAGCATGAAGTAGCCTCCATTGCTCCTGACTTTGCTGTTCTGGACCCATGAGCTCAGCTGTGTTTCATTTCCTGCCCTTGATGTCCATGAGATTTCTAATTCAATCACTGTAAAAAGCGTTACTCCAACAAAATTTAAGGTGTTGAGGATGCTCACAACCAAAACGCTTCAGACTAGAGCCCTTTCTGAAATTTAAACTGCACAAGCAATCTATATTGCAGGGAAATTGTGTTATTTGCTTTTGCCCCCAGCCCAAAATTTTATGCACTTGCTGATTTTATTATCCTTTTAGTTTTTACCTGTTAAAATTAAAGTTCTTCCTAAAACATTCAGTCTAATGACACTACTTTTTAAAAAGCTTTGCTCATTGTATCAGTCAAAGTTTATTATATGTCATTCAAATACTGTGCATGATTTTACTCTGTATAAAGTATGTTATTATACATAGGTCATGCTTTAATTTTTTTCTACTCCTCGCCATCATGTTCTGAACAAGAAACATCTCCATTGAACATTAGTGTGCCTGTGTGCGTGCGTGTGTGTGTGTGTGTGTGTGTGTGTGTGTGTGTGTGTTACTGGGGACTGCAGGTTGAAACTGGGACCTTCATAGTGAGCCAAAGATGCAGATTTAACTAATTAATATAGGGATATAGCTCAGTGGTGTAAGCACCAGCCTGGCAAGCATAAGGTACAGAGTTCCTTTCCTGGTTAAAAAAAAAAAAAAAAAAATTAAAAAAAGGCCAGCCCACAGTTTGATTCCCGGCACCACATGCTGCTCCAAACCTTGGCACCCCAGAGATTTGGGATTACAGGTGTGTCTCACTACACCAGACTCTCCTACTAATTTTTTAAAGAATTTCATAGGTAGCATAGTGTTACAGACACTGCACAAGACAATAGATATTTATAAAAGAAATAAATAGAAGATCAATATGTTAAAGTAAATTTTGTAGGAAAAACATTGAAACATTGAAAAGGTAGTGTTGGAGGCTAACTAGAAAGAAAAATACAAATGAATTTCTGATATTGCCTTTGCAAGTTCTGCCTCTTGAAAATATTGCAGCGTCTTCTTTATTCCTTTTCTTTCATTTGTTCTGGTGGGCATGGGGCAATCTGAGAAGGATGCTGAGACATCACCAGATGACACGACCCTAATTAGGAGCTGATTTAATTTTAAAAACACATTAGTATGATCTATGCTCCACTTTTGAGCAACATTTCAATAGGAGGCTTAAAATCTTGTAGCAACTCATTGATGAGACAAATATCAATGAAAAATTGATAAGTTGCTGTGACTCAGCCCATCAGAGCAACAGCAAGAACAAAGAAAGGAATTTATGAAGTACTAGATAAGTGAATTTGGATCACACAAGATAGCCAATGCTATCATCATTCATCATTCCCCATTGAATTTTCACAGTTGGTGATACTGTTCAGTTGAAGAAAACAACTTATCTATTCATTTCAATTCAATTATTCATAAATTTTGTCTCACTAAGGAGACACATGAGGTCCAATGGATGATATAATCTAGAAGTTGAGACCATAGTAAATTTTACTCCAGAGTTCCCAGAGACTACAGAAGGTTCTATTTCTCCTTCAGTTTCCCTCTCCTGGAAATCCTATCTTCTGAAAAGTTTTGCCAACCCACTGAAAATCTGGAGATAGTCAAATGACTGACACTTTTTTTAAGAAAGAAATTTAGATTTCCTTTTCATATAGCACTTAGGGTCCTCTCTGATTAGGATGTTGAAATCATAGATTTTCCTAAATCATTTCAGGCAACATTTTTATCTTTTATTTTCTTCATATCACTACTGTACAAAACATCTCCTTCAGTTTGTTAATATCTCTTTCTTTTCTTCTCCCAAAGAAAATGTAAGGTGTACAAAGGGAAGACCTTATTTAAACCATTCCTCAATGTATCCAAAATATCTAGAAAAGTGTCAGGTCCCTGACACTGATATTTAATTAATACCTAGTGTGTGTCACGGAATGAATAAAATACATTTAAAACCACTGTCATTACTTTCAGGGCCATCGGCTTGACTTTTGGAAGCTAGCTTTATAACTCAGTTCCCTCACTCTGACTTGCACAGCTAGATTACTTCAAGCTAGATGACTGTCTATCTTAAATTTAATCACCGTAGCATTTGAAAACCTTGAGTGAAGTTAGGCTTAATCCTTTGTCAGACCCTGTCCTAGGTACCATGTCTGTGAAGATAAACACAATGTAGTCCTTAGAATTAAGCAATCCTCTCTGCACAGATGACGGAGAGTTTCCACTATGTCTTCTCTCTCTTGGCTTTCCAACTGGGCTCTGTTGCCCACCTGACCGTTTGATGTTGAATTGGAGAATATCTTTTCTAAGAAACATGAAAAGGTGCTTTTCATATTGAATTGTGCTATTTTCATGTGAATTATAAAAATGACAAATAATATCCCTTGCCTTATACCTGGAAATCACCTTGCAAAAATTCTTTTTCATAATTTAAAAATATACTACTGCTAAGAATTGTTACAAATATTTTCACTCCCATGACTTTAATTCAGTGATATGAAATACATCAGAGTTACATTTACATTCTGTCTATACTATGCTCCCTACTGTCTCCTTTTAATAAATTCCACTGAGAAAAGATGAATTTATTTCTGGTTTATAGTATTTTCAAAGGCGTGTTATGGAGACTTTGATAGTGTACTAAGTGATAAAATTTTCTATAGGCAACATACATATAAATAAAATGGTTTGTTTTAACTTGCAGTTATTATAGGCATGGCTGTTGTATTTCTCTCAGTAGCCAAATTAAATAGATGTTTTTATGCTGGCAGAAATCTCACTCCCTCCGCTTTTGCTTTTGTCTCTTTCCTGTGAGGGATGAGACCTCCTCTGTCAACTCTGAAGCTCTTACTGTCACTAGGCAGAAAGAAAGCACCTCTCCGTGTATGAGGACTATCGTCTGCCAATAGATTTGGCTGTCAACCACCCAAAAGGACTGTCAGTCAGTGTCAAAGCACTAACAACAAAGCAATTATCCACACACAAAAAAGAAAGAGAATCAGGAGACCTAAGTTATGTAGATAAAACAGAACCAGTGAAAAAATGTAACAAGTGTCTCTGAAAACTGAAGTGTTTCTCTCCTTTCCTCTCCCTCCCTGTATTATTGCATCATTCATAAAGCTTTCCCAGTATTATTTTTTTTATTTAAAGTACTGAAAGCTTTTCTAATTATCTTCTGAAATAGCAACAAAGTGAATAGATTGCTATCGAACACACACTCTCCTGTATTAATAATAATTTTACTTTTTTTTTTTTTACAGGAAGGTAGCATTCAGAATCAAGTAGTGTTCAGATAAATCTGTGACTCAAGTTATGAAAGCCACGCAGCATAAGCCCTAGAAAAAGAAGCTGTCAAATAAGCGATGATTGGTTTTACAAACACATCAGTTACTTTAATATTTAAAAAAATAATACTTTAAACTCTACAGTTATTGAAACAAGTACATTCTCACTCTTTATGTGATATGCTAATTTCTAAAATTCATAGTAAAATATCCAGAATTATTACAATTTTGCTGTGGAAAAACATGGTCAAATTCCCCCACAAATCCAAAATGTGTATTTACATAGTAACTGTAATTATTACCGGGACCTCAAATCACCACTATCTTTTTTTGTATTAACTCTAATTTTAATAATATCTATATAGACTAAGAAAAGGTTATTATATTTTTTAAAGCACAGTACTTACTCTCGCAACCATAAAAGAAAATATATGTAGAATTTTTTCTTTCCATTCAGGTATTTGCTTCTATTTCATTTATTCACACAGTGTTTATAAGACATTTTTATTTTGTTTTAAGCTCTGGTTATAGCAGTGAGAAGAATGAGATGAAAATAGAATGCTTTGTTCTTGTGAAGGACAAGAATAGGTGAGGCTATATAGTTTTTATCATCGTCATCATCATCATCATCATAATTAATGTTAATACTAAGAAGGCTCTGTGTAGCTGAACTATCAGCCTGGCCAAATATGTAGATTTTAAAATACTACATATAAATATATATGAAATACTTATACAAATATAAAGCAAGACAATAAGAAAGAAGAAAGGATTTTAAAAGAACGAAGGCAGGGAGACAGCTCAGCAGTCTAAGTGCCTACTTAGGCAAGCTCAGGGACTGCAGTTGATGTGTAGGCCCTCACTTGGGTGCACTGCGCAGGCCACCAATACCAGCATGGTGGCACATACCTGCAATCCCAGTGCTCAGGAGACTGAAACAGGGTAACTACAAGTCCTCCGAGCTATGTAATGAGACCCTGTACCAAATACCTGACAAATAAAAAGCAAAATAGTAGATAAAAACGTGAAAATGAACAACGTATGTGAAAACTAATTCACATATGAAAAATTATATTGAATCTGAATGGATTAAGTTCTCTAGTTGAATGATGAAAAGTACTACTGGGATTGATTGTAAAATAATACACAAGATGAAAGCAAGAATATGGGAAATGATACTCTATGTAAATGGAAATCCAGAAAGCAAGGTTTGCATCACATATAAGCTAAAATTCACATGGACAGAAAGAGTTTAAAAGAGAAAAAGAACAAATAAATGTTGAAACTTTGAGATACTAGGCAAATATCAAGTACTAAAAAAATAAAATTTAATCTACAATTCTCTAGTCAGTCATGGTAGCTATGAGCCAGAAAATGAAAAAAATTGCACATAAACAAAACCTCAACTCATTTACTTAAGTTTGTTTAACTGAAACCTCTAGAGAATTATTCATGTGCTACTACAACTACTACTACTACTACTACTATTACTACTAGTACTACCACTACTACCACTACTACTACCAGTTTACTACTCACTAGATATTCAGTGATAAAATATATATCTCTCCCCAAATGCTATTAATTTGATTTGAAAGCTCTTGAGAAACAGCATGTATGAGAAGACCACCCTGAACTTTGTGCTGATTCTTAAAAACAAGAGATGAGATACCTATGTGAAAGAGGCTCTCTTTATGTCAGAAGGAACATGACACACTTGTTCTGAAGTATGGGAAGTTGAGGCTGAGAGAATTTTATATACAATTTAATAAAGAAACTCTTCTCTTCTACCCTTTCCACATAACGTAGTGTTTTCTAATTTAGGATTCTTTGTCCAATTCAGAATAAAAGGCTCAACAATAAATGGATCTGTGAGCATTTATTTCCATACAATGGCTCTTATGTTATGTAAAATTTGCATTAAATAATTTTGTATGCTTGTCTGAGGTTTTTGCCTTAAGGCAATTCAGTACTTACAGCCAGTAGGAAAACATTAATAGATTGACATAGACTGTTTTGGGCTGCTATGACAGGATACTGCAAAATGAATGCTTTTTTGAAAGCAGAGCCTCATTTGTCATAGCTGGAAATGTTAAGAAGACTAAGATCAAGGTGGTTGCCCGTAGTCTGCTGAGAACTTTTATGCTGCTCCTTCACATGGCAAAAGGCAAGAGATAAAAAAGTAATAATGAACTTCACCTTTTAAGCCCTTTTGTAAATGTACCAAAAAGAATAACTCTGCTGACCTAGTGACCTCTTAAAGCTTTACTTTATACACCTTGATATCAGCAACCTTTGAGTTCTGGAGACAACCTGTTCCAATCATAATTTTACCAATCATCCAAGATCTTTCTCTTTTTTTCTCTCTCTCTCTGTGTGTGTGTGTGTGTGTGTGTGTGTGTGTGTGTGTGTGTTTGTAATACAGATAGATATCCTAAGTTGGATAAATGTTGTTACCCTCCAGGTTAGTGGCTTCCACTTGGAGCATCGGTGACTCTAGGTCAAGGGGCAAGACAGTAGGTTAGAACAATGCATCCCATACTTTCCTACTGTAAATTTGCCTGATAGTGAATTTGCTAGCTGGGGAATCTCAGTAGCTGGGCCTCAACGGGTACAGGAAGCAATCTTTGTATTTACCCACTTGGTACAACGAATGGCAAGGGGAGTACACATGTGTAAAATTGTCAAAAATTTTTATTGAACACATTTTACATATGTTTACATGAGCGTCATGAGGGGTAAAATGCACCCTCATGTTACTCCTCTTCTATGTAAATATGTACTTTTCTATAATTGATTAAAGCTGTGATTGACAGTTGCTATGCCTGGGGAAGAAATAACTCACCCTCACCAATGCATTCACTCCCTTGGTAGACAAATGGCAAGGTGTATACACAAAGGAACTCCAAAGCAGAACACGTGAATTTTTTAATTTTACCCATGCAATTCTCATTGCTAATTCCACTACATTTAGGTTTTTTTTTTTTTTTTTTTTTTTTTTCTGGACAAAGTACCTCAATCTAGTTCAACTGGATCACGAAAATTCACATTTGCATTAAAACATGGAGGATGCACGTGAATCATCAAGTTCCCAACACATGGAGGATGAAGATGATAATGACTTTGACACTGGCCATGTAAGACACAGACCCGATGACAGACAATTGGAGCAGGAATTGACCAGTACAGACCCAGTAAACTAGGACATTTTTGATTCATACAACCAATGATACAGCAAAGTGAATATATATTTGATTAGTTGAAAAGGTACAAAATGATCATGCAACCAAATGGAAAGATCCAATATTAGGAAAATGCCTGAAAATATAATAAGGACCTTGGTAGGGGTGAAATCTATTGGAGAGAATGCCAGCAGTGTCATTCAATGTTTGAAATTGTTTGGATAAATGAAAAACTATAAGATGTACAAATATACAGCTGCTGAAATACAGATAAAACATTCAATATACACTGATCATCATACTCAAAAATGTATTTATAATGACACCTTGCTAGCTAAACTCAAAGCAATGATAGGTCTGCTATATTCAGCAGGGTCTTTTATTGCCTTCACAGGAATGTAAAAGACTTATGGAAGAGCAATAGGTATAGGCTTGAGGTATGTAGAATGGCACAATGACACTGAGGAAATGTGGTTTCCTTCAAAATTTCCTATGGTTTAATGATGAAACCATTCACCAAGAAACAAAAAAGAATTTGTAATCTGACAGCTATCTGCTCACAATTGCAGAGACTTGTGAGTAATTCTCTTTTTTTGTGGGGGAAGGCTCTACAGGGTGTTTAGGGTCTCACTACTAGATTAGACTGTAGTGACCCACTTATTTACAGCCTCCCAAGAGCTGGGATTACAGGCATGCGCCACCACACCCAGTCTCAATTGCTGCTTAGGTTGCCCTGGGGGAACCTAAACCGAAACCCTGGCCCCTGTGCTTGCAGATGCTTTAATCCGCTGAACTATTTAGCTGGCCCCAAAATGAGATTTTTTATTTTTGGTGAGTAATTTTCAAGCAATTTACATTCCATTAGAATAGTTGACTGTTGGTGGACATCTCGCAGGTTTTCATGGTCACTGTAGCTTCCAGCAGTCTACTCTAGAAAATTGCAAAATGAGAAAAAAAAAAAAATCATTCCTTTATAGAAGTGAACAATTGCTATGCTTTCAATTGAGAAATTTAGCCCGAAATTCAGCTATCAGATCTTTGTTCATATCATAGTAAGCCAATGATAGGGTACACAGATCTGACGCGCTCATGCTCAGAGTATGGCATTCAACGACTGGTTCATCAGTTCCTACTTGATGTTGCATTTACTACAAGAGCACAAAATGACTAGACTAGGAAGTGGAGCCAGGAACAAAGAAGAAATTCAAATGGAAGGCTACACTTTTAAAATGCAGAGTTGTATAGTGCGATCTTATGATTTCAAAAAGATAACACCTTCATATACGACAAAGAAAAACAAACTGCTACTGCTGGTGTCAACTTTGCACTGTGATAAAAAATACTGACAGAGCAAGCTCAACAAACCAGATGCCTGAGATGGTAACTTCCTACAACTAAACCAAAGATGGAGTATATATAGTTGATGAGTCATGTAGCAACCGGGGCAATGGAGACACAAAGTGTTAGCCTAGGCTTTGTGTTTTACTTGATCCTAAATGAGCGGCATAAATAGTTTGAAACCTGCTTGGAATGTTATCAATTGGCATTTGTGTGAACCTAGTGTTAGGTAAATGATGGAAGTCAATAGAGATTGTAGTCCTCCTTCACTAAAGTGATTACCCATATTCCCTAGCCTGCTTTTAGCCCTCAATAAAACCAGAGCTTCTGGAGCTCTGGGCTCACTTCAACAGAGATAAATCTCAGTGAGACCTCTGAAGCTACCTTCCAAAAAACAAAAAGTTCAATAGCTTACAAAAAAAATGGCAACAGCAAAAAATCACAGAAAAAATTTCTCAGAATATTAGAAACTGGACCC
>PVJA010016684.1:0-43032 GCA_004027025.1 Myocastor coypus
AGTTAGTCGCGGGAACGCAGAGGCGGGGCAGAGGGGCGCAGGGGCTTACCCGCAGCGGGTGCGCGGGCTCAGCTCCCAGCGGTGGGGTTTGGGCTGGGCTGGGACAGGAAGTTAGTCGCGGGAACGCAGAGGCGGGGCAGAGGGGCGCAGGGGCTTACCCGCAGCGGGTGCGCGGGCTCAGCTCCCAGCGGTGGGGTTTCTAAAGGAGTCTGTTACCACAGACAAAAGCAAAAACTTTTCTGACAGGGGAAAAAAAAAATAAATTATATATATATATATATATATATATATATATATATATATATACTAGAATATTGTGTTGTCTGTATGCAGAATAGTCTCATGCCTCTTTTGTGCATGGTAGGCCAGATGGATGCTGGTTTTAGATGAAGACAAAAAAATCTTTGGATGCAAAGATAGGCTCTGTACCTTATCCAGGTAAAGAAAGTGATGGTGAAATGCGACTGGAAGGTGAGAAACGATGTCAGAACGGCTAAGAAAAAAATGGTAGTAAAGCCTTTGGAAGGAAAAGAAAACAGTAAGAAAAATCATTCTGGGTCTTCCTTGGAAACCATCTTAGGGTTATCTTGGGCTTCAGGAAGAGATCCGTGGAGCAGCGTGTTTCACGTTTTGAGTGCGAAGGACTGAGACACCGGAAATTAGGTCAGGGAGTTGTACTCTACATTTAAACATCTCGATTCTGCGATAGGCTTTAACATAGTAACGATCATGCTAGAACACCCCAATTAGATATATTTAATTAAATTTCATGGAGTATTACCTCTACTTCTTACAAGACTTGGGACCTTTTGCACTTAAAATGTGAATATACATGAGAATTTTCCACTAAGTCATCTATTATTCCCTAAAAGCTAATACAGCCATAACCTCTGAGTGAGTTCCCTTTGGAAGCTGTGTTCTTTTTCTAAGAGAAATCAACTGAAGACAACTTTGAGGAGGAGTGCAATATTCAATCAAATTAGCATTATCAGTGTGGTTATTATTTGAATATCTTTGATGTCAGAACCAAGCCTCAGAATTTCAAAATTCACTTGACTTTGAAATCAAAGTACACATGTTTTTTTTTCTACTGTACCATAAAATATAAATATTAAAATTTTATCAAAAAATTGAACACACAAAAGGAAACTGCAAACTTTGCCAAGGATTTTGATAAAAATTTAATTTGTTTTCAGATAGCTTATTATCTGTGAAATATATAAAACATAAGCTAACCATGAATGTAGTCTATATTTCATTACTATTTGCAGGACAAAATACTGAAGTTTTGCTGGTGTGGGATTATATTCACGCATGTGTTTTAAAAAGGCGATATTATTATACTGCAGAAAAATGAGATCCACAATTGGAAACATGTTTTAACCCCAATCTTGCCTTAAATTAATAGCTATGTGACTTTTTTTTTTTTTCCTAAACTGGTATGCTCTCTGCTTCATTGAACATGAAAAGTTGTTTTAAACTGTACCTGAAAAACATGGAATATAGCTGTTATTTATATGTAGCTTTCTTATGAATTATAAACAATATTCCTTGTATATAATCCAACATATAGCTATCTGTATCTTTTCTTCATGTTTGAAGGCTTCTTTCATTAATAGAAAAAATAAGAAGAGTGAAAAGAAGAAAACCCTTAAGTTTTTAAATACATGCCTTTAGAGTATCATGTTCTAAATTACTCTCTTTAAACATTTTGAGAACAATGTGTTCAATTCAGTGTTTAAAATCAATGTTTGCTGCTTTGTCCTTAGTGAAAGACGTTTTGCCTTTCTCTGGCATTATATGAAGAATTAAAAATGGAAGGAAAGAGCTATGTCAAGTAGCAGCTTTCTCCAAACAGGAATACCCCAGGAAAAAACATTTACCATAAGATTGTGATTACCATTCCAGCTCCCAGCAGCATGGGGAATCAGGGAGGGTTATGATCTAAATGAACCAATCAATGAATATCCCTATATTTGCATGAAAAATATTTCTATTCTTTTCATATCTAATTAACGGTCACAGAATCACCCTTACCACATCTTTTGCTACCTCTGAATCACTGATTGCCCCCAGTATTTCTACATTTTGTGTTGTTACTCTATTGTTAAATACAGAGTCATCACAGACATTATTTGTCAAGTTCAGTATGAAAGCTTAGTTCTTCTACTCAGTCTCGAGGTGACAATTCCAGAAGCATCTTAAGGACAAGAGGGACAGAGTTTAGGGGACTTGGGGAAACAAAAAGTGTTCTCTCTATGCATAAGAGGGATGATGTAAGACGTAAGCCGGTGAAGAGACGAAACTTGGACAAAGGTGTTAGGGGAGAAAGAGGGCTTTGACGGAGTCAGGGCACGCAGAAAGGTTGAAGTACTATCAGCCGGCCTAATGAAGGACTGTAAGTGGAGGCTCCTCAGAGGAAGCCTGGAATTAGCACAAGTTAAAGAAGTAAAGAATGTAGCAAATGAATGGCGATGACTTGTTTGTCGAGAGCAGGAGCTCTTACAGAGAAAAGGCAGGCCAGCTTCCACCGCTGCAGCTAATAAGCCGGCAACGGAAGAATAGGGCAGTGCAGGACCCAAGCACAGCGCTAATGACAGGTGGTGTGTGTGTGTGTGTGTGTGTGTGTGTGTGTGTGTGTGTGTGTGTGTGTGAAGACCATATGAACTGACCCAAGGAGTTATTTAAAATTACAGTTTGCTTTTCTTTCTTTTTCACAATTGTTCAAAAAAGAAGAAGGTGAGGAAAAGGAGAAGAGTGATTGTATTTTCAGATGTACCTTAGGAAGAGCTATTATTACAGGAATAAAAAAGAGAACTACTGCTAAATGGAAGTGCCTCGGAAATGTTGTAATTAAAAGGTTCTTTAAGAAAAGGAGCAGAGTCTTTGCTAACAGTTGTTCATTGAATGACTTGGGACTTACAGCACTTACACATATGTGTCATCGTTTTCTTCTAGAATGAAGTAGAAGAAATGTATTTGAAGTCCATATGTAATTGTCCATTATGAAGTGTATGTAACTCTCTCTCTGTCTCGTGTGTGTGTGTGCGCGCGCGCGCTTTTTAAATATTTATGCTCTAGTTCATCAGACTCAAGTTTAGGGCAAAACTGATCTGAGCTTTGAAAACTTCACAGCCTAGCTCCGCTGTGTTAGCATCTAGATGTATATTGTTATTATGCACGCTGTTCATAAATGACAAGGAGAAAGAAGAAAACATATTACAACAGGGAAAGAAAACAAAGGATCATGCCATAGGTAGCCAGGGAAGAAGTGTGTCTATTACAGTGAAACGGAGGCAGGATAGAAATAGTGGGGAGTTAGAGATTTATCTAGGAAATCAAGTAGGAATAAGATGCATGCAAGGCATGTGATGAGAGCCAGGCATGGTGGCGCACGTCTGCCATCCCAGTGCTCCAGAGGCTGAGACACGAGAATCACCTTGAGTTCAAGGCCAGCCTGGGCTGCACAGTGATTTCAAACCCAGCAAGGAATACATGGTACAACCCTGTCTCCTACAAACCAATGACAAAAAAGAAAATAAAAATGGGAACAAAGAGAGCGTGATGAATCACTTTTGAAGGAAATTACCCTAAGCTCCTGATAGATTTTTATGGATTCTATGAACACATAAAATCACTTTTTGTTTCTAAGTGTTAAATTAAGATATGTTCACAATCCCATGAGAAATCAATAGCCACTAAAATACTAAGCATGTCTGGCAATATTCTAAACACCGCTCACGTTATTCCACTTAAAGGACTTCTAAACTGAACGAAGTGGGAACTAATGTCCTCAAGCAGAGGGAGGAAATAACCTCGTCAGAGTCACGTAAGTATTTAAGGAGCAGAAGTTTCAAAAAATTAGAATCTGAGTTTAAACACAAGAGTAACCACGTTCCTCTCCGTATCTAGGGGAAGCATGCAGATAAAATGTTACTGTTGGGGTGACATTTTCATATGGAAACCAGCCCTGCTATTTAAGTCCTTAGTTGGAAAAATAGTACATGCTCAGGAGCTGAGACAGAGCCCTGTTTTTTTCTCATCCAGGTCTTGAGTACTGTCTCTCTGCCCCTACTGCAGTGAACCAAATGCTACTCCAAATTAATGCATCTCAAAGGGTCGAACATATTAAGAGAGGCAGAGCCATTGGTGAGAACAGAGCAGAGAGAAAAGCACAACAGCCAGATGCCCCCATTTAGATCCGTCTTTCTTCTGCTGTGTCTATTTTCTCAACTGTCTCTAGTTCCAGCTCAAATAAAATTACAGAAATTACGTCTGAAGGATATGTTTGTACAGAGCTTGACAGATGACAAGGATTCTGGGATATTTTCAATGTTAGCCCCAATAGCCCTTGCACCTCATTTGTTCCAAAGATAGCAAGCAATAATTTGAGAACAGACTGGAGTGCTCCAGTGCCTTCATCATTTAGGACAGAGTTGACAGAAAAAGCCAAGGATGGGTGACTGTGAGACACCTTGTCAGTTCAGAGGAGGAGACATCTCAGGAGATGGCGACTCTGGAAGCTCCCTGTTCTTTCTTAGCTAGCAGCACCAGTCCCTCGGGGGCTTTGTCCTTGGAGGGCTGCAAGCCAGGTGTAGGGATTGGAAGGGAAGATGCGAGAATCACAACATGAAGGGTTAAACTTCTATGCTGATTGGTGAGATTCAAAGGTGAGGTTTAGGTACCAGGTCCTGAGTTTGATCCCTAGTACCATAAAATAAAATAAGACAAAATAAAATAAAAAAGTGTGTTTTTAGAAATTATCTCTCTTCAGCTAGCTCTGAGAAAGGCATACCGGTTTAATTTTGGAAGTTACTTACTATTTTCTTGAGTAACAACTTTCTCAATTATAACATGGAAAATACTCTGATTCTCCTTAGGCAAATGTACCTCGTTTTCACAGTTATTAAAGAGAAAGCTTAAGAGTAATCGGTTTAAATATAGTTTTGCTAATAGTTAATGATGTTCACCTACAGAAATGACACTTTTATATGTTTCTAATACCTATCCTACAGAGAAGTGAAAATGAATTGCATCCATATACTCAAAATACGGCTCAACTCATAACCCATTATTTATAAATGTAAAAGTGTAAGCAGGATCTGTTCATACTCATGATAGCGCTGTTGGAGCTACTAGATTTCTACTTTCAAATATAACCGTATGCATAAATAGTATCTGTGGATAGTATCACATGGGGTGCTGTCCCTCTACACCAAATACTGCTGCATTACAGCATTGTGTTCATTAGTTTTTAGGCTGCTTGACATTTGAATGTTGCATCAGAGAGCCTGTGAGGTTTGCACTATTTCTTCTTCCCACTCAAATCGCCACTAGCAGGTGGGTGGCCAGTTTCATAGCTGAGGTCTTAGGAATATTTTTTCTAACTTTCTTACCATAAAATAGCTTGAGTGGCCATTCCTAAACTCATAAACTTAGAGAGTCTAAATCAGGTCCGACTGGTAAGACAGCTCAACAGACTAAGCACCTGCTTACAGAAGCCCAGGGTGGGGTTCGATCCCCAGCACCACATGCTGTGCTGGCCTCACCCCAGGGGCACTGAGCCAGACACCAATTCTGGGGGTGGTGGTGCATGCCTGTAATACAAGTGCTGGGGAGGCTGGAAACAAGGAGGATCACTACCAGTTGGAGCTGTGTAGTGAGACCCCATACCAAATATATTTTTTAAAAATGTCACTGTGAGCTGCATGCCTGTAATCACACCATGCAGAAGGCTGAAGCAGGAGAACTACTGTTGTCTTGAGGCCACTCAAGACTACGAAGCTAGTTTGAGGCCAGTCTGGACTACATAGTGAAACTAAGATGCTTAAAAAAAAAACATTTTTAGTTCTCAAAAAAAAAATAGTCCAACAACTAAAAACAAACAAAAGTCATGTCTGACACACAAATGTTTTCATCTATATTTTATGAAAAACCTCTGAAATTAACATAGGAAAAATAATATGCTATATAGAGTCAAGGTATTATTATAATTAAAACAACAGCTTTTTTCTAACTATTTAAACATTACTATGGAATTTTTGCTACCTTTCTCTCTGGGAATGATAATACTGATTTAAAATTATAGTTATTACAATATCTATATGGTACTAATAAAGTGAGAAATAATATTGTAGAATGTATCAGGATTTTTTCCATAAAAATAGAAATTTTGAATAGCTTAAATTATTGATATGGTGCCTTTGTGGACACCATGTAAAAAATAAAGATCAAAAGGCAAACACACCATAGCTATTTCTCTTATCTTTGTCTTTCCTCAAATGTAATCATTTATGAGAATTGTTACAATTTTGAAAGCATCAAAGGAGCAGAGTAGTTATTTCAGTGAAAAGAAACTTTAAAGTTGTGTTCAACATTGCCTATTTTTTGTCTGAAAAATATGTTTTCCTTTAATACTATTTGTGAGCTCATGACAGAGACAGAGCGAGAGGCAGAGGCAGAGTCTAAGAGACAAAGAGAAAGACATAAAAAAGCGAGTGCAAAAATGCTGCAGACTAATGCATGGCTTTTCATTGAGTTTTTTGCTTAGTTGTACGAATCTTCTTTCTAAATGTGGTGCTGATTTCCAAAACAAACTGATGTCATTTTGCCAAGGATTAGAAATGAGAAAGAACAAGTGGCTTGTCCTGCGAGTCACACCAAGGACTAGCTAGCGCGAATTTAAATTCGGCATCACAATCTTTGCCCCGTGTTCTTTTACATCTGGATGGTACTGAACTGATCTCTCCTAAATTGTCCACTTTCACTCTTAACTTTCCTTTAAACTTGTAACATTGATTATTTTCTTTTATAATGGCATCATTGGTTTAGACAGACATCTATTCAGCTGAGAATGAAAATGCCAGTTTTTACTTATGAAAAATAGAAGACTCCCAGGCCATATCTGCAATGTAAATGACTAAACTAGAGTCAATTCCTGAGTTAGTGAAGCACATTAATGTGGGTATGTGAGCTCTTCCTGTGCACTGTTTAAAGGAGAATTAGGCTACACAGAAAATACTTGTTAAAATAAAAATAATTTTTAAAAATCATGCAGAAAGCATATTAAAATACGCTTAAAAAAAAAACATTCAACCTGCCCCTCCAACCAGCCTTTTTTTTCCTCCTCCTCCACTTTATTATTGCTGATTCCGTTGTTCTTCTGCCATGCTGATGCTCAAATCCAAGACCTGTAGGACACTCGCTTAGCCCTCTTCTGCTCAGCTATGTCCCCATTAAAATGCCTCAAAGTTGTACGAAATGATTTAGCTAGATGTTCACTACAAATCTCATTCAAACACATAAAGTAAAATGGCAAAAAATAAAAGCAATGTCCTTTTTTTTTTTTTTTTTGGTACAGGGTCAACAGGGTCTACAGGTCTCACTACATAGATCAGACTCAGTGACCCTCCTATTTTCCACCTCCCAAGCCCTGGGATTACAGATGCAAGCCCCCACACCTGTAATATGCTTTTTATTCTGAATGCAAGACTCAAGGATAAACGTTAAGCCAAATACAAGAAAAAGAAAATCAACTACCTGTCTAAAGCAACCGGCCACCCCACTTCTCTTTCATAGTCCGTTTCCTCACTTTTCATTTTCCTCTCAGCATTTTTAATTCCACGGCATTCCAAATACTGCCTACTTGTTGTCCTTTTCTGTCTCAGTAGACAATAAGCTTCGTCTGAACAAGCACTTTGTGTTAATAGGTTTTTCTTTTATTGAAAAGCACTGGAATATACAGATGTTTTAGAAATGCTTCTAATGAACAAATTAGAAATTTAATATTTGGAAAATATAAGTTTATTATAAATTGGATAAAACTGTACTTGTTGGAAGGATTTCCAAAATGTCTGTAGTTAGCATGGCAGTGTGGCTACTCTGATTGTCTTATTCTTTTGTAGGCTTATAATTCTATCATCTTACATTATATGGTATAATATATGTCATAGAAATCAGAGTAAAATCTATACAAACTTTATGACTGACCCTGTTTTGAATAAATCTTCAATCAGCATGTGATTTCTTAAAAGTGGGCAATTTGTCTGAAAAGCTAGCAAGTAAAATATATTGATTAATTGAGAACTGCAGTTAATTGGGTTTTCACTAAAATGTATTATACTGCCACAGAGTAGGCACTCAATAAATATTGGTCAAATATATGAAGTCTAGTCAGTTAAAGTAGACTTATTTTGTTATTAGTTTCTACAATAAAAAGAAAAATTTTCAATTAAATGCATGATATGCAATAATGTAAGAATCCATACAGCTGACAAGTAAGCTATTTCCAAAGCTATTTCAAATTCAGCTCATTCTTCTTTCCCCCTTCCCTCTCCCTTCTGTCTACTTCTTCCTTTTTCTCCTTAACAATTCAATCCTGACCATAAGACATACGGGAGAGGAGAGAAGTGGCAGCATAAAGGACAGTGTTGGGTACCGAGAAGGGCATCTGAGGGGGCAGGGACGTTCGCTAGTGATAAGGTCTTGGTTAAACACAGGGCAATGAGTAACTGCATTAAAGACATTGAGAGATGGATTACTCATTGTTGGAAAGAGTTCTATAGCTATACCATGAAAGCAGAGATTCTGTGAACTCTGTTGGTATTGGTTGAAAAGTGGAGATGTCAGTGTTTCATGAGTATGAGGAGAACTAACCAAGGATGTGAAGACATAGATAGGTGACACTTTGCTGTTTCTGGTTTTTGAGAATGATACACTCAAAGCAATGGCCACACCTATCTCCCAGATCTTGGTTTCTAAATAGCGTTCTCAACTAGAAGAAACTAGAACTCCTTGGAGAAATCTCTGATCGCAAAAATGGGGCATAAAAAGTATAGAACAAGCCTGGAATGTCTTATTGTACAAAAGCATAGTAGTATAGGAGTACTCAACAATGCCAGGGACTTGTCAAAAAAAAGGAATCAGATTAAAGCAGACCATGCTCATCACACCTCAGACAATTCAAAAATCAAAATCAATACTAACAATGGCCCCAGAGGTGTGGATCAGCTGGATACACCCACTGTCACCTTGAGTCCTGAACAAAGTTACAATTGCCCTAGAGTAACCCTAGCCAGTTTTGCCAGCAAAATTTTCTGCATACCATAAATAGGAAAAAAACAAACAAAAACAGCAGAGCGGTATGTGGAGTTTTATGATGGGACGGCAATTCTCAAGGTGCCCAACTGTTTAGCTGTAGCTTGTGATAAAACAAGAACATTCCAGTTTAGATGAAGTCACTTTTCTCCTAAGCAGCGTGTATGTCTCTCCTTCTGAACCAAGCCGCAGGGACCCTTGTGATGGTACTGCCACTGCTTGTGCTTCTGTTGTGAAGTTCCTCAGTACACTGTGTTCTTGGGCTCTGAGTCTGTCTGCCTCTCTGCCACCCCCATGGCACCCTAACATTGGTTCTTGTACACTAGCAGTAGTTGTTGCAGAATGTTAGACTACAACCCACCCAATAAAACAGAGGGCCAGGGGTGCATACACACATAGTTTAAAAAGGTAGTTCCCCCAAATACTTATAAAAAGTATCAAAAAGGCAATGTCACAGTGTATAATCCTAATATCAAAACCTATGTGCCACCTAAAATACTAATCAATGAATCGTTTTCATAATTTCTCTATCACACTAGAAAACCAAAATCTAATAGTTAGAAAGCAGAAGAAAAACATCTCAAAACAGGGCATCTTATAATATAACTTATAATCTGTAGAAAAATCAAATAGCTGTAAATCATGGGAAATATACAAATATTCCGCACTGAAAGCTATGAAGTATTGACGCTAATTTTCTGATTCTTGTGGTTACATTTAAGTTATAAAGGAAACCTCCAACCTGGTACAATATCAGGATTGTGGGATTCTGTTGCCAAAGTACAGTCTAATAATTCAGAACAATGTTGTCTACAGTGTAGTCAAAACATTTTTTGTGATTTTTGACATTGTTTCAAAGTAAAAAAACTTTTGAGTATTTTAAAATATGATAACTTCCATGAAATGTCATAAACTTAAAATAACAAGGTTAACTTTCAGAGAATTGTATTCCACAGATTTTTAGAATGTAGTTTCTTAAGATCTGCAAATATGTCACTGTAAAATTCACAAGTTGAAATGTGGAGAAAAAAATTAAAAAAAATAAAAAAAAAAAGAAATGTGGAGATTCCACTATAATTTAGGATCTATCAGACATTTGGTACTAGTGCTTTTGGTCATATTTTCTGTTTTCTTTTGTACTATTAGAGTACTTTTTGTGTGCTTCTAAGGAAAGAAGCAGCTAAATATTCAGAGTAGACATTAAAATAGAAATGAATATTATCTAAATAGAAATTATGATATTTCCCCCAGGGAAGAAAAAAAAAACAGTAGAAATAACATTTGGACAGGTTAGACTTTGAATTTACTTAAATTGTTCAAATACAACGGTTCTGGAGTAACAGGGCAAAAGCTGGCCATGGTGGCAGATGCCTGGATTCCAGCTAGTCAGGAGGCTGAGACAGAAGAGTTGAGGCCAGCCTGGGCAGGATTTGGGGACCTGATCTCTAAGAACAAACAGGCAACATGGTAAATATTAGATTCCCTGACTGTGTCAACTAACTTATCACATGAGTTCAGGCAAAAGCAGATAATATAAGGCATGCATAAGGAGAAGCCCTCGAGTCAGGCCTGTACCTATGCAGTGCTATCGATGTTTAAAATGCAACATGCCGAGCAAAAAAATTAGAAGGACAAGGACATTTTAGAGTTGAGCTTAAATATGTTATTCAGGATTGATTTGCTCAAGTATACTAGTATTGCTGGGGAAAAAAAAATCAAATAAATGTCTCTAAAGCAGAACAATAAAATGTATGATTTCAGCCGGGTGTGGTGGCGCATGCCTGTAATCCCAGCACTTGGGAGGCTGAGGCAGGAGGATCGGAGTGAGTTCGAGACCAGCCTGGGCTACAAAAGTGAGCTCAAGGCCAGCCTGAACTGCATAGCAAGACCCTGTCTCAAAAAGACAAAAAAAAAAAAAAAAAAAGTATGATTTCAGAAACTATGATATTACCACCTTATTTGCTATTTTGGAAATTAAATATTAAAAATGAACATCAGGCTGGGTGCTGTGGTGTGTTCCTATAGACTCAGCTATGCCTGAGGCTGAAGCAGGAGCGTCCGAGGATTTTGAGTTGGCCTGGACAAGGTAGAGCGATTCCATTTCAAAACAAAAATTAGATTTGAATGCTACACTCATACAGTGGCATAAAGAAATATTCTGCTTCACTTTGATGGCTGCTTGGTTAGTCAAGTAGCAAGATGTATGCTATCATACCTTGGAAATATTCCCATGTAGGTCATTATTACTGCCATTACTAATGTCACGGAAACTGGCTACTTTTCCCCAAAGACAAAGACGCTTCAAGCAAGCTACCCTTTGGATAGAGCTTTGGACATTTGGAGGAAGTAGTCCTTATTCTGTGTGGAAGGATTAGGAGTACAATTACAAAGAGCTCCACAGGCAAAATTTTACCGCTCCAAATGGCAGAGTGCCGACTCATACCGAGAACTAACAATAAGGCTTCTTGGACTTCAGGAACACCTTTTGAATGTGTATGAATATGAACTTTTTATTCATGTTATAATGATAAGCAACTTATGGTACTGACGTAAAACAAAATTCTACACGACTACAGACAAATTGGGCTAAAAAACATCAGTAATACAGCATAGTGGGTTCAGACACCCGACTTTCCTGTTTCAGGGTCATGGAGACTTAGACAAATGACTTAATCCCTTTGCAGCTCCTTTGCTTCACCTATGAAATAGAAACGATAATAAGAACACCAAAGGTTTTTCTTTCTTCACGTTTTAAGATTATTGCCAGCGTTAAATGACACATAGTATGTACATGTTTTAAAATACTACCTGGGACAGTGGAGATGCTAATTGCTAACCACTGTTGTACTTAGTGGAAATAAAAGCAAAGACAATGGATCAAAGGCAGAAGCTACACTAAGAACTCAGTGACCTCATAGCACACATTTGGGTCACTCGCTGAATAAACACATTTACTGGCGTGTATCTGAAATAAAATTAGGGCTCAGGAGTAGTCTTTTATATACATAAAAAAATTGCTCTGTATAAATAGGGAGGAATAAGAGTAATCCCCACAGCACAGCAATAGAGATTTAATTATAGAAATTCTGACCTGATTGAAGCTACTAATAATCTCTCAAAACATAAGATTGCTATTATTATAACTTTTTTTTTTAGTACCAAAAATTGAACTCAGTACCTTGTGCTTACCAAGCAGGTGCTTAAGCCACTGAGCTATCCCCCTGACCCTGACATGGTTAATTATTAGGAGCATAAGTATTACATAATAAGCTCAAAGTATGAGAGATACATAACAGGGCGTAATCACAGTTATACAGTATAAGAAGAGAAGAGCTAACATGTTGGTGTTCTTCAGTACAGTTTTCCAGATGGAAAAGAAGGAAAGAACATTTGTGGATTCCTCACATGTTTTTAGCTAAATTTGTTTTCAAAGAGTCACGGGGAGGACCAGCCAGATAGCTCAGTGGACTAAAGTGTCTGCTTAGGCAGGACCAGGTTATCGGAGTTGGATCCCCCAGAATGCCGTACCATCCCTGCCCCAGGTGGCAACTGAGACTGGGTATGGTGGGGTGTGCCTGTGATCCCAGAGTTTGGGAGGCTGAAACAGGAGAAGCACTGGGAATCCGATCTGTGCAGTGAAACCCTGCAGACCCTGTTCTAACATACACTAAACAATGAAAGTACTGGGCCTACAGTTATTCCACTGAGAATCTACTTTAGTTTATTTGTTTGCTTG
Source organism: Myocastor coypus (assembly GCA_004027025.1). Lineage (NCBI taxonomy): Eukaryota > Metazoa > Chordata > Mammalia > Rodentia > Myocastoridae > Myocastor > Myocastor coypus. Next base: position 12,833 of record PVJA010016684.1, read on the forward strand.
TTTTTAATGTATTTGTTTCTTTCAGGGTCTCACTATGCAGGTGATACTTGTGGTGATCCTCCTGTTTTCAGCCTCCCCAAGTGATGGGATTACAGGCATGCACCACCACACCCTCACTCTGACCAGCTCAGCCTGTGCTGGGGGTCGGCACAAAATGCCAGAATTCAACTGCAGTCCCTGTGCTTGGCTACACTTGCCTAAGCAGGCACTTTATTTTTTTTTAAATTTTTTAAATTTTATTTATTATTTTTATTCTTGTTTCAGAACCTTTGTTTGTTTATTCACTCATTTTCATGGCCGGCTCAGCCCGCCCCGAGGGCAGGGCTGGCGCAGCATGCGGTGCCCGGGATCGAACCGCGGTCCCTGAAGCCACCCAAGCTTCCCCAAGCAGGCGCTTTAGACCACTGAGCCATACCGCCGGGCCCTAAGCAGGCACTATATTCCACTGAGCTATCTCGTTGGCCCCTGATATATATATATATATATATATATATATATATATATATATATATATATATATATTTTTTTTTTTTTTTTTTTTTTTTTAACAAGCCAGCATTATGTGTTTCCTCATTCATCCAACAAACGCCACCATTAAAAACAGCTTCAGTTTGTCTTTTTCTGATTTCTTTAGTTTCAGACATGGTGGACACTAAATAAAGACTTGTTGATTGGAGACAGTCTGTGATCTTGAGTTGGTTTCTGGGTTTCCACACTTGGATCAAACACTGCACAAGCGCAGTCCTTCCCTCCTGCTGCTGTTCCTAACATAAGGCACTGTTCATGGATCTGCCACGACACTTTGGTTTTCTAGTAGTATCCTTTGGATCACAAAGCTCCTCCAGCGTGCCATGCAAGTTTCTCTTTCTCTGTAGCTAATGTTTATGTTCACTGGAGACTATGCTGGAGCACAGCCAGCCAAATGGAATTGGCTAATAAATGCTTTTGTAGGTGAGAACTTGGGAAACAAGCTTCAAGACCATTTGCTAGCAAAATCCTCAGCAGGATGAATTTTCACCAACATAAGTAAATGTCAAGCTTTGACCTAAAGGAGTCAAGAAAGGCAGAAGAGATTAAATTCTTACAAAGTATGGAATATCCCATATTCTTTAGTAGTAACACTAAAGTCAACCTTTCTGGTGGCTGCAAAACCACTCATCAGCTCTTTAGGGAAAAAACAGTCGTTCTTCAGAGAGCTCCAAGAGTGCATTAGGCTTGGACACTACAAGACCTTTGTGGTTCCCTTTGCTCCTGTACTGGGATTCAGAGCTAGTCACAGAGGAAACTTCAAAGCCAAATTGGGTGAAAACACTATTATGAACCAACCTAAACTAGAACTTTACAAAATCTGGCATTAAATGGAAAGTATACATTACTCTGAGTCCTAAAATCAGAAATGTCCTTATATTTATAATCTTCAAATTAGTTGCAACTTTCCTTTGTCTTACTCAGCAATCTTGTGGAAGATTAGCATTCCTACATGATGTGTAATTTTCTCCTAAACTTTTAATTTCTCTGCATACAGAAGATAAGCCCCAGTCCCTTAATTGAGCAATTACTGATTCTTAAGTGAGTAAAGTGTTTGAAGATAGCGCCAAAATCTTTCTTTTATCCAAGAGCAGCCTAACATAGGCAGTAGCATAAGCGCTGGCTGGCAGCACCCCAGCTCTAGGTGGGGGAGCCAAGCCAAGACAGAAAGGGAGATCATTCCTCTCTTCTAGTCACTCTCTGGCATCTACTGAAGTTCTTGAATGAATGCCAGCCAGGACTGATTTACATGGCTCCTCCCACGCTTTAGGTAACTCTTCCCTAGGACCTGATTGTCTTCCTCATTTAGACTGTTTCTTGGGAGTGGGATTTGCAAACTTGCCATTGAATATGCTGTTGGAAGATCATGAACAGGCATTCATATTGACCTATAGCACTGTTTTTGAAAAATTCATTAAGAAGTGACTCATTTTAACTCCCAGACCTAAATTTGGGGAGAGGTTCTAACATGTTTTTTGCAAGATTGTCCCACGAGTCAAGCAATGAAAAAAGAGTTCATGAACATGTAATTTATACTAAATGTCTACAGAAGGAACTTACCACCTCATAATTCATGCCATTATTTAAAGAATTCTAATTGTTTTACAGGGTTTTGTTTATATAGAGCTGGAATCATTTCATTGTAACTTCTAAAATATCTAGAACTTGTATTTTAAAAAGTGTTTTTGTGTGTGTGCATGTGTGTGGTATTGGCAATTGAACTCAGGACCTTGCACTTACCAGGCAGGTACTTATTCTACTGAGCTATGTCCCGCCAACTGATTGATTTTTGTATTTTAGGGAAAGGTCACCAGGGTATTCAGGGTTTCACTACTAGATCAGACTCTTAGTGATCTGCCTGTTTACAGCCTCTCAAGAGCTGGAATTATAGGTGTGTGCCACCATGTCCAGTCTCAACTGCTGTCTCAGCATGCCCCTGGGACAGAGCCCACAAGGGAGGCACAGGGATCAAACCCTTGTTCCCTGTGTCTGTTTGCAGGTGCTTTAATCCACTGAGCTATCTAACCCGCCCTTTCCTTGGTGATTTAAACAATTTTTATTATACTAAGTTTTATTGACTGTCTTTAGTCACTTATGATATATAAGATGCAGACTAGAAATTCTTATTTAACTATTAGGCTGATTACCTTAGCTGTAGAAAGCATCCTTTTTGGTTGCCTCCATTAATAGAAATTTCATTAGACACACCTAGGTGATGACTGAAAAAAACATGTTGAAGTATTACTGATACTGGTGTAAAAACTATCACAACTGTATATTACAATGCTTTCCATCTAAGAGAAATTTTAGCAGCCATTAAAATTGTAAAGATCTTAGATCATGTTGTTTCTTAATTTCAATTTTAAAAAGTAATTATGGTATTACGTTACAGTATTTGTAAAAGTCCAAGCATTTAAAAATATAATTAGCTAATACTTTAAATCAGGATTGAAGACTGAGTATTTTTAATAGTGCCTTATGTGCGCAAGATTCTCTCTGGGCTTTTGTAAAATGCTAAAGTGATGCTTCCTCAAAAAAAAAAAAAAAAATTAGATCACTAATAGCCACCCAAGTGACATCAACAGTGTAAACACGACATGCTTACAGTTCTCATCAAAATTATTACATTATTGAAGCTTAGCCAAAATTGCTTTTCCTTGTATAACATCACGTTCTGTCCTTTATTTTCTTTGCTTCTCTTACCTGCACTCAAGGAAATATAAGAAAAAAATGATTATTTGATATGCCAACCCAAATTATACTCAGATAAAAGTTAAATAATTCAAAGACTTGTTTACGAGAGTTGACTTGTGTTTCCTTTCCTCATCCGCTTTGTTATTGAGATCAGGTGACCTCTGGTAGGTAACACCTTTCTGGAGTGAATTTCAAATTAGCTAAGAAAAGAATTTCTAAATAAAGAATCGTGGCCAAAATAGCATTAAAAAATTAATGAAGTGGGAAAGTTCAAACACATATCCTTTTAAGTCTCCCACTTGTGCAAGAGTTCCAAGGCTCTTCATAAATATTTGTCTCTGTGGGTGGAGGCCAGTCGTCTGTAAAATGGCAAGAGGTGCTATCAGACTCATCAGGACTTGATTGCAAATTAGACTCCACAGCTTTGCGTCATAGAAAAATGAGGAGGAAATACTGATTAAAGTGTGGATTGCAACTGATACCACTGACCGTTGTCATATCAATTGCTGTGAAATGTGCAAGGTGTGAGATAATTACATCTAGCCCTTCTAGTAATTTTGACAGTCCATGCACCACCCACAGGAAGTTATCTACATTAGTAAGATAGAACCCTTTCCCTGCGGAGCATCTTCTTACTAGCATTTTGTTGTTCCTTTTCTAAAGCTTTGCTTTAGGTGTCTTATTCGAATGTTCTCTCTTAAAAATAAACTGTAGCTTTGACCTTGGACTGTAATTGCTTGAAACGCTTGTTTGTTGTATCAGCAGAGCAGACATCTATAAAATTTATCAAATTTTCCCCTTTAGTTCTTTAAAAAGTGTACTAAAGCCAAAGCTGTAACATTAGAGCTTGGAATGCAATAAGCTCTAGAACGTGCTGCCCTCTTCAGGATCCAGTGCACAAATTTTTTAAAAAATATTATTATTATTATTATTATTTTTTTAAGAATTTTTTTTTTTTTTTTCTTGTTTCAGAAGTTTTGGTTGTTTATTTATTTATTTTTATGGCCGGCTCAGCCTGCCCTGAGGGCAGGGCTGGAGCAGCATGTGGTGCCAGGGATCGAACCATGGTCCCTGCAGCCACCTAAGCTTTCCTAAGCAGGCGCTTTAGTTCACTGAGCCATCCTGCCGGGCCCCTAAAAAACTACTATTATTATTATTATTATTACTATTATTATTATCATTATTATTTTATTATTTCCTAGCAGTTTAAAAAACACAAATATGAGTATAATTTTTAAGAATAGGTACCATATGCAATGAAACTCTCCACATTTCAAAGTTTTTCTTTAAATATTTGCATGTAATTCAAAATTTTGAACTATACATGTGTATGACTATAACAATAATTTACTTACAGGGAACTACTTTCATAGAGAGAATTCCTAAATCATTACAGAATGTTGAATGTTCTGTATCTGCTATTCAAGTATTCATTTATAAAAGTCTTTAACAAAATATTGTCCATGTAAAAACCTAGTAAAACGCTGTTCGTATCTTGTCATTCAGCAAAAGATCTTGTAAAACTTTGTGAATAGTTTGGACCGGTCGTGCAGTTCAGGATTCAGGCCTGAACCTAGACTCAGTCATCCACGCCGGAAAATCAAGCGAACATCAGTTTCAGTGGCTTGAAATTACAATTTGTTTTTATTGATAGAAATTCTATTGTAAAAAAAAAAAAAAAAAGAGGGGGCTGGGGAGATAGCTCCGTGGCACAAGTGCCTGCCTGGCAAGTGCAAGGTCATGAGTTTGAACCCTGGTCCCGCAAAAAGAAAAAAAAAAAAAAAAAAAAAAAAGAAACACTATTATGCTTGGGAAGTTTTCAAATGCAGACAAATATAATTTTATTCAAAATTATTATAGTAGAAAAATGTTACAGGGACTGTAATGTTATCTGGAAAATTCAAGTAAATCTCCTGTGCTATTTGTTGAGATTTACTTAGCAATTAGGGAAGTTTGGCAAAGAGACATGAACTGTGTATTTTCTTAAAATTATATGAATGATGTTTAAAAAACACAAAGGGAGTGAATATAACCCATATTTAATAACATTAACTATCAGAATGAGATAAAACATTTTATTTATCCTGGCATATTACTTTGTACTTATTGACTGAAAATAAATCAATTATTGAAAATGAAAAGTAAATGTTTATGAAGAATTTTAAAGAACAATTTTTTTAAATTTTATTTGTTATTATTATTTTTTTCTTATTTCAGAACCCTTGTTTGTTTATTCACTCATTTTTATGGCCGGCTCAGCCCGCCCCGAGGGCAGGGCTGGCGCAGCATGTGGTGCCGGGAGATCGAACCGCGGTCCCTGAAGCCGCCCAAGCTTCCCAAGCAGGCGCTTTAGACCACTGAGCCATCCCGCCGGGCCCCAGAACAATTTTTTTTTAAGTTTATCTCCTCCAAGTATAATTTTGCTCTAGTTCTTATCATGTGATACACTCAATAGAAAATGACAACAAAATAAATGTTTCCTTATTATGAAAAATGAGCTTGATATTTACATTTTGTTTCTCAGTTTCTACATCTGATTTTCTCATCAAGAACACAAACAGAAAATTTACTTACATTTAAATGAATGTAGTGGTCATGTGCACTTATGGAAACTAGACTGTCCCCCAGTTTTATGGCATTCAGTGAAAAATTCAATTGGGCTCAAAGGACGTCGTGAAAAAAATATCACTGACAATTGTCTCTTAATCCCATAATATTTGTTTTCAGAAGCTATAATGTTTTACTCTGCATCTGAAAGTACTCATCCTGCCCACTGTTTAATCTTAAGGTTTTTCTGTCCTACAATGTGTTCGAGAATTTTTAGAGCACTGATTTGTGCTTTGTTCAGTACGCTGACTTCATTTTTTGTTTTGCTGTTGATGCATTACATGTGGTGGTTGGGATCCCTGTGGACGGAGGTATAATACATAATAATATTTTCTTTGCTTTCTAGGGCATTTATGGCACAATGATAAATTTCATCTTTCCCAGTATGGTAAGTAAGGAATGTTTATATATTTGATACCACCGAGCAAAAACTAAAAAGAAAAACAAACCCTGAATTGTTATGATAAGAGTGGAGTATCAGCTACTAAACATAGTGCATGATCTGATAATTATAAAGTTGCTTATACTTTCACGAATAAATGCTATATTCAAATTCCATAAGCGTTTTGACGTCCTGGCCAAATATGCTACAGGCTCTTCAAAGGAAACAGGTTTTGCTTTCTCTATTAGATTTCACTTGACCATAGTGTATTTAATATTTTGTTTTTTGGAGCAATTTATTTCAATATATACACAGATATAGAAATAAATGTGATTTACTTTCTAAGACCAAAAAGATAAAATGTATCCATGATACATACTGAAAGTGGGTGGAATTTTTACTGTTACACAAAGAGTGATTATAATTTATTTTTCATCCGGGCTTTCTAACACCTGTGAATTTTAAATTGTTTGTTTTCTAAAAGCATACATTGTAACTTCTAAGTGAGTTCGCCCCCCTATGGATTTTGTTAAGCACGTAATTCTGCTGTCTTTGTGTTTTCATGGCATTAAGGGTAATAATATTCAGAGTTAGTTTTGATCATGACTTCTTTATAATCCAAATAACAATAAAAGCTAGTGTCAAATATTTCTCAGCAAGTTATTACTGTATCTCATGAAAGGGTTTTTTCTCCCCCCAGTAGTTCTTGATTATCCTCTAGAAAATTTTTCAGGTTGAAAAATAGCAATTTGAAACAAACCAGTCATCAGAAAGTGTTATGCTGGTGAACAAACAGGATAAAAATAGCTACATTATATGTCAGATACTTCTGTATAGAAGGAAGAAAAAATTGGTATTTATAATGGGTTTAGGAAAAAGGCTCACAAAAGATACACAAAGGAGTTGGAATATAAATATTTGAAGTTTCTTAGTTTCACATGATAATATATATTATTTTTTCTAAACAGAACAGGCCCATTATTTGAATAATAAACTACTAAAAGTATACATATATATCTATATATACATATATAAATATAATTAAAAACAGCTTCTCTGTACCAACTGTATAACCCAAATGTTATATAATTAAAAATGAATTACCTTCACCCTACTCCCAGGAGGAACTAAAAATATAAAATGAAAAAAAAATGAGGAAAAATTTTTAAAAAAAGGATTTAGAGTGAAAACAAAGCTACGCCTCTAAAACATTCCAGGAATCGAGCTGATGACCCTGTGCCTGTCAGGCATGTGCTGTATGGCTCAGCTATAGCCCTGGCCTAAAGTGCTTTACTCTGGCGCGAAAGCACTTACAGAATGAAAGTCTATGTGTGAAAAATAGACCCATAGTTCCACCTTGCGCCTTTGCATATGAGAATTGGCATTTTATTAGCTTTCACAGGAAGGAAAGATCTACACCGTGAAAAGTTAAACCATGAAGGTGAAGTATTTAAAATAAACTCTTGTTTCATGCCAGAAAATCACTTTCTTAGTGGTAAAGAACACGATTTCTCCCTAAAACCGTCGTCAACCTGTGGAGTTGCTCAGTGGGAAAGTGCCGGCCTTGCGTGAGGGGATTGGATCCCTAGCTCCATGCTTCTTGTTTTTTTTCTTTTTTTTTTTTTTTGTCTTTTTGAGACAGGGTCTCGCTGTGCATTTCAGGCTGGCCTTGGGCTCACTTTTGTAGCCCAGGCTGGTCTCGAACTTGCACCGATCCTCCTGCTTCAGCCTCCCAAGTGCTGGAATTACAGGCCTGCGCCACCATGCCCGGCTCTTGTTGCAGAACTTTTGTTCTGAAAAGCCAACACTTGGGAAGGTGAGACTGGAGGATTTCTTCAAGGTCAAGGCTAGCTTCAGATGCCCAGTGAGTTTTAAGACCAAATGGAACTACTAAGCTAGATGCTATCTCAGAACAAAAAGAAATTAAATGAACAAAGTAAAGAGAAACTGAGAATCAAAGCCTAGCTACAAGAATCATTGTATTATTTGAGTTTTAAATTCTTGATTTGCTTAACAGAAGATTTACATTGAAAGATTTTTTATAAAATCTAAATATCTGTTGCTAAAATTTTGCAATAACATCTTTGAATTTACTGCATATAAAATAACATAATATTGTGGGATTTGGGACAATTACAATGAAAATTTTTTATGACTAAAGGGTTAAATTCATTCATTTGTAAGATCCACTTAAGTCAGTCTCACTCAAATTTAAAAGTCTTATTTATATTGATCAAAGGATTCTGCATTGCATATTTTTCTAAAATTCATGCCATATTGCTATTTTTTAAATGTACTAAAACATTTGAATGTTTTTCACTTTACTCAGAATGAGATGACAGACATTGTGTGTAGAGAAAATATAGCATGAACCTTTTCTCTGGTTATAGTCAGAAGCATGCCAGTTTGCATGTGGAAACTGTGTATTTCTATGTGTGTGTGTGTGTGTGTGTGTGTGTGTGTGTGTGTGTATGTGTGGCCGGCTCATCCCACCATGGCATGTAGTGCCTGCCAGGGGTGGAATAGCAGTCACTGTCAGCTTGCCTAAGCTTGCCTGAGCAAGTGCTTTACACAGCTGAGCTATCTCCCCAGCCCCAAAACTATGTATTTTTTAAATTTTTATTTATTTTTTTTTTACATTATGGCCAGCTCAGCCTGCCCTGGTGGTGGGGCTGGCACAGCATGTGGTGCTGGGAATCAAACCACAGTCCCTGCAATTCCCTAAGCTTTCCTAAGCAGGCGCTTTAAACCTCTGAGCCAGCTCCTGGGCCCAAAACTATGTATTTCAAATGAGTTTTTGCTATCAAGTGTTTAATATGATTATTGGGAAATCAAATGTTCAAACTTAAAATTTCTGGTTTTTTATTTGCCTCACAAAACCCTCAGTGTAACTCACATGTCATGACATTTGAGTGACAAAATAGTTCACCTACTATCTATAGCCAAGTTTAGAACAAGGTAACAAATTATTAAATAGAAAGCTGCTCATTCAAATTATTTCTCCTGATTTGTTAAGTGTGCAAATGTAAGCCAGCAGCCAAAGTTATCAGCTGCTATATAAACTAAAATGTAAACAAAGCATTTTGACATTTACCTATTAAAACTGATATTGGAAATAGAATAAATCTTGAGTACTCCCATTGTTTATAAATGTTGTGAAATATCAAGTATTAAAGCAAATCCTACATTATAATTAATCTGTATTTCAACAAAATAGATATTCTCTCTCGCTTCCAACTCTGTCTGTATGTAAAAGCTGAGTGTATATTTCTATGAACACTCACAGAAGCCAGCCTCCAACAAGAATAAAACATTCTGTTTCAGAGTCTGTTAGTAAAATTTTGTGGCCCGTTTCATTGATGACAAAAGTTCCTCATTGCGTTCTACTCTAGCCAGCGGTCATTTTGTCAATTAGCTTGAAAAATGCTACAAATGTTTTCAATCTACCGAACATCAATTTTTAGTTCAAATGATAGCAATACAAGGCACTGTTAATTGGCCAACTGGTTGATTACTTTAAGATCCTGCAGAAAGCAATGATAAAAATACTCTTCTTTTTCTTCAATTAAAATTGCACGCAATTATTGTTGTAGATTATAGATCTCCCGTGGGATTTCTGTTTCTATGCAGCTTTTTGGTTCACTTCACAGGAATAATATTCATCTTAATTAGCGAAAAACAATTGATTTTTTTACCTTTTACAAGAGGGATTTCGCTCTGCATAACGACTTTGCCACTAGATTATCTGTTTGTCTTTCTTTAAGGCTATATTTTTATAAGAGTTGAACACACTGTTAGAAAGTGTTGTTAATGAAAAAATTTTTCTTTTCTTTTCTTTCTTCTTTCTTTCTTTTCTTCTTTGACATTTTGCTTTAATCCTCTAATTTTCCTAAGCAACATCCTAAATTGGCTTGTTGCCATTTTGCAAAAACCAGTAAAAAGACTGTAAGGGTGGAAGAGATAGCTCAGTAGAATAAGTGCCTAACAACTGCAGGGTCCTGAGTTCAATCCCTGGTACCACTACATAAATAAATAAATAAATAAATAATATTACTTAGTGTCTAATGTTGTTTGTTCTGTTATGTTTTACAGTAAGACGTAAACAGGGCACATATTTGTCTATGATTTTTCCACTCGAATTAACTTCTTGATTTTCAACCCTATGCAGCATATAGCTTGAACTAATTTACATATACTGTTATATCACATCTATTGTACAATGTGATTTATTCAATATGCATAGATATTTGGACTGTTTTGAGAGTAATTTGGTTTCTTTTGTTCTTTGCTACTACACACTGCCTGTATGACCATCCCTCCACATATACAGGTAGATAGGCAAGTATTTCTCAAGGACAGTGGTACTTAAACTGGGGTAATTTTGTCCCCAGAGAAAATTAGGCAACACTGAACAGCATTTTTGTTTCTAGCTGGAATATGCTACTAATACCCCCAGTTTATGCTCAATATTCTTCAAACAGTGCTGCTGGGGATGGTAAAAGGCAGTTGCCACTACAAAGAACTATCTGGCCTAAACTGACAAGAATGTAAGATTAGATGCCTTGCCTCAGAATGGCTGTGTACCTGTTAGTGATTCTACAGTTAGCTCTTGTAAACTTCCTGCTAATTTTGTTGCTAAAAAATAAAAAGTCTTCATAGTTTCAATATTAAATTTCTTCATTACTAATCATATTGAACTTCTTTTCTCCTTAACAACATACTAAATGTTCCTGTTTAATGAGGCTTATATGTCTCTTAACCCATTTCAAAAATGAATTTTATTGGTACCGTTCTGATATATATAATGATCACAACTTTCATAGAGGATTTGTACCAGTACATAGCATATCTTTACTGATTTCCCCTCATGTCCGCCTTCCTCCTTTCAAACTTCCTTTTCTTTATTTACAAAGGCTTTGTTTCCATTTTTCCTTCTGTTGTCTTTTTTTCCTTTTCCTCCCCCCCCCCTTTGCTACCTTTCCCATTTGCACACTTTCTTCTTACTTCACAATATATGTCATCCATTTTGGCCCTTATTTGTCTTTTTGATTTTCCATCCAAGAGAACCAGTGGATATTTATAGGAGTGCACCTGATCTATTTCACTAAAAAGTATCATCTCAAGGTACATAAAAATGACTTGCCTAAAAATGATTCAGGCTTATCCTTCTTTATGTCAGACTAGGACTTTACTGTATATTTAAAAACACATTTTCTTTATCCATTCCTCAGTCAATGGGAACATGGGCTATTTCCAAGATTGATTTATTACAAAGTTTGCTGCTATTAAATGGGTGTGCGTGCATAGATGTGGTTGATGCATTTAATTCTTTTGGAAAGATACAAGAAAGAAAGAAAGAAAGAAAGAAAGAAAGAAAGAAAGAAAGAAAGAAAGAAAGAAAAAGGAATAGCTAGGTTAAATGTAAGTTCCATGTTTGAGAAATCTATGTTGAGTTCCATGTTGGAACAGAGAAAGTTGGAGCAGAGAAAGTTTCCTTTTCCCCCATAGCCTAGATAGCATTTGTTGTTGGTTGATTTCTTAATGATAGCCACTGTTTCTGGAATTATCTTCTATTAACTAAATTGTTTTCTATTAGATTTGAGTGCAATACCTATACGTACTATATTGTATTTGTGCAACAAATATATTTTCCTAGCTAATGGATTTTTTCCTCAGTTATTTTAGGTGCCTTTCTGTATTTGTGCTTTTAACTTAATTCAATTAAACTTCTCAAGCTTTTATTTTTCACTTGTAACATGTATTTCCCATTGTGAAAGCTTTTTCTCAGTCTTCTAAGTATTCTGGCATTTTTGTAGTTGAGTATTTATTGATTTTAAAGTCAACATTCATGGGTAGTATGAGGTAGAAATAATACACTTTCTCCTCTAATCTTTTGAGCTCACCTTTTCAAAAATCAAATTTCTATATATGTATGATTTAATATTTAAGGTCCTGCTTTATGATTTTGGTCAATTATTTTATCTCCTAACTAATATCACCAATATAATTTCAAAAGAATCTGAAGTATTTGGTATGCTTTTCTGTTTTATTGTTTTCCAAGGTGTATAGACTGATCTGCCTCTTTTTTTTAATACACAAATCTTTCACAACTACTGTCTCTACCACCTTTTATACTTACAAAACTCAGATATTTGTTAGAATTTACCTATAAATAGGAAGAGAAATAAATTTTTTATTATGACTTCTGGTGTTCTAAGAACATATTATCTAGTTTTTTATTTATTTAGATTTTCTTTAACATTTCCCAAAGAGATTTTATTTCCCAAATAAATTTTAGATTTATCCCTATCTACTCCTTTAATAAAACATCTTAGATTTATGCTTTTAATTATTTACTTTTTAAGATATTTTTAAATATCTGCTTTTGTATATAGAGACATAATTATTTTTTGTATTTTTATTTTCATCCAGGAAATCTTCAAAGCTTTATCAGTTTTCATGATTTATCCATATTTTCTCTGGAATTTTTCGTATAAACGATTACATTTTTCTTTTCAGTTTTTTCCCCAATTTTATTTTCATTTTCATTTTTTTATGTATTTAGGACAGGTTCTACCTGGTCCACAGGGCCTCACTGCATAGATTGGACTCGCAGTGTTCTCCTGTGTTCAGCATCCCAAACTCTGGGATTACAGGCATGCGCCACCACGCCCAGTCTCAATCGCCAACTCAGTGTGCCCAAGGGGTGGAGCCGGCAGGACATGCTGGGATCAAATTGCAGCCGCTGCATCTGCTTAAGCAGGCGCTTTAGTCAGCTGAACTATCAGGCCAGCCCCCTCCCCCACCCCAGTTTTAAACTTTCATTTTTTCAGTATGCTCCACTAACTGACCTCTACTTTAGTATTACATAGAAATGGTGACCATACATACCTTTCTTTCCCCCTATTTTTAAAGAAAGTACCTTGACAAGTTCATCCTTAAACTGTAGGTGTTTTTATTTTTATTTTTTGGTAGATATCTTTCATCGAGCGAAGAAATTTTTCTTTTCAAACTGAACTCTCTTTAGAGTCAGGGAGATAGCTCAGTAGAATAAATGCTTGTCTGGCAAGCCCAGGTCCTGAGTTCAATCCCTAGTATCACACACACACACACACACACACACACACACACACACACACACACCCCTTAACTCTCTTTAATCTCTCTGTATCTCTCCCATCCTCCTTTCCTCCTTGCCTCCCTTCCTACTTCATACAGGGCACTGATTCCAGGGCCAAGTCATAGGACTCAAAAATTTATCACGGAGCCCAGATTCCAACTTTCTTTTACTCCATTTCACTGTCTCTCTTCCTTTCTATTCTCAATCCCAGTTGTACCAAAAGGTGCATTTCAAAATATTTTATCTTCTATCATTTAATTTCATCATAAAGTAACATATAAGCGCTTCCTGGCAGTAAGACTGGCAATTCATATTACAGTCAAGTTTAATTTGTAAACTAAGCCTAATTATACAGACAGGGATTTGGACTATGACATTTATCTGTAAGAGTTTCAAGGGTTATGACAACTGTGAGAGCTGCAGGTAGTAAAAGTTTAGGCAAAAGAGGACAGAAACGAAAATAGGCACTGTCTCTTTAGTTTAAGCAAGAAAGGAACATAATATTGTAGTAATAACCATAGTAAAGTATACATGGGTTGTTCTCATGTAGAACATTTTTTTCAAAATTCAATATATTTGCACACAGGAAGCATTTAACTAAAACTTCAGGGTGATTAGGGTATTATACATTCTTTGAATCTGCTTCTTTGGTGTGTTTTTGACCAAAATCTCAAGGACTTTTGAAAATTTGACATTATTGTTTTAAAATTTTTCCAGAAAGGAATTACTGTCCGTGGCTCCAAACTCCTAACTGCCTTCCTAGTGGCTACCAGCCAGAGTCGAGCTGGTCCGAGCCGGCTCTGTCATTTTTCAAACTGGAACTATGGGGCAGACCCAGGCAAAGGGAGAATGTAATGGCTGAGGGATCCCAAGCAAGGCTGGTTCTGAGCCCTAATTCCAGTTATTAAGCTTCCTAGAGATCCATGAACCAATAAATTGCCTTTTTCTGAAACTTATTTGAGTTGGGTTTCTGTAACTTGCCACCAAAATGGCCCTGATAACTACTTTTATATAAAGAAAATTAAATTCTGAGATGGTTTCCATGCATGCTGATAGTCACAGAGGGCAAAGAACGAATGCTATTCTTAATTCCTTTTCCATCACGAGAGAAAGGGATTGGAAAAAAGTTCCTGGGAGAGTACTTTTAAAGGTTTGCCTTGACCATAACATTCTATAGTCCTTTGATTTATGTCAGAGGTGGGTCCAGGAAGGACAGGCCTTTAAGATTGCTTTTTATACTAAGATTTAGCACCATGGATATGTTGACAATTAAACATGTGGTATCTAGAGAGATCCCATCAAGAGACATCTCCTGGATGTCACATTATTTTATAGTCACTCTCTACTGGATCTTTTACATGACCTTGATGGGAAAGAAAGGGAGCAACACAGAGGACTTGGTGAAGAGCCTGTGGCACAAGGCACCTCAACAGGCTGTTTGTTATCGTTGCAAGCTCTAAAAGGTCTGCCGTCACTGAATTAGTGGAAGCATTAGCAGTCATTGAGCATTTTACTTCACGTTCTGCATCTGCTTGATCAATTGCAATTTGTTTTCTAGTTAAGCAGAACAGGCTGAAGCATGCTATCCTTGCCACTTCCCAATTCAAACCAGTGTGCTCAGCACCTCAGAAATGCGACTGCATGTAAGGTGTGGCATAAGATTAAATGAGGCTATTGAGGTGGCCTCTAACCCAGCATGCCTTGTACCCTCCTGAGAGGCAGAAGCTAGGATGCATCAGACGCAGAGGAAGATCACGTGAGCACTCTAGGCAACATGGCCACCCAACAACAGAGAGGTTCGGTTGAGGCAGCACTGTGAGTGTCTTCCTTTAGAATTCTACCCTTTGACATCATGAGAAAGTAAAATTCCTATTAAGCCACCTCCTCAATGGTATTTGTCATGACAGCCCTAGCAAATAAAAATGTTACACATTATGCAGCGTCATCGCAGACTATCTGGTGTCCAAGTTCTGTCAGGTCCACTCATGAAGTATGTAACCCATGTGTTCTTTACTCTGTCTCCATTGTGACCATCTTGGTTTAGTTTTTCTTGCTTGCTTTCTTCTTTGCTTCATCTTCCTCTTCGTCTTCGTCTTCGTCTTAGTCTTGTTTGTACTGGAGATTGGACTCAGGACCTTGAGCTTGTCAGGCAAACACAACACTGAGCTATTTTTCCTGTAATTTTGATTCTTTATATTTTGAAGTTTGGGGAATTACACCTAGGGCCTCACAGATACTGGTCAACATTCTACGTCTGAGATATATGTCTCCAGTTGTTTTTAAGACTTCATTTAGGGTTTTGATAAGTGGCTCACACTACCCTTGAACTTGGGATCTTGCTCCCTCAGCATCCAAAGTATCTAAGACCATTGGTATATGTGCCAATATATCTGGATACAATTTTTTTCTAATAAATTTAATCACACTTTTTGAAGTTATTCTTTTTATACTGATAATGTATCTCAACAATTTTCATCTTGAAGTTATATGTTTACTGTAGGTTATACTGTGCTTAACTCATGAAAAGCTATTTAAAAGTCATTAAGATGCTGTTTAACATAATATACAATAGTAAATCCAAAGCTTCTCCTGTTTTTGTTTTCCACCCTAAAACTTTTAACAGTCTTCAGCATTAGATTATGCCATTTTGTGTCCAATTGCATGAGTAAAATTTGGGGAAAAGACTGAATATTTACTTTTTCTCTTATTTGGGGGCAGCCTGATTCTACTTACATTGAAAAAAGCTGTACATAAGGTCAATAGTAAAAGCATTGTAAAGCTGATTGAGGAAAAGGAGGTGGTAACATCTCAGATTTTACCCGGTCCCTCTCTACTGGAAACTCAACCCTTATACTTACCATTTGACAAAAATTGACACCTTTTTACCCTAAAAAGAAAAATCACACTGCTTTCTTTACTCTAATTACAATCATCCTCACTGCTGAAGCAGAGGGTCTCTGCATCTTTCTCACAGACAGGAAACTACGAATGCAGAAAGGGCTAACAAATGTTGGTAATCCTAAGAGATCAACTCCGCCGAGACCTGCACTGGGCATCAGAGAAGTCCTGTTGACCAAAATTAGAGAACAAAACAAAAGCTTGCTGTATGTCCCTGCCAAACAAACTCGAGAAATAACTTGTTTCCTGCCTATTTTATCAAGCTTCGTAAGATCAAGGATGATCGAAAAGAAAGACATTTTCCCTGCTTTTGTGGAAGTTTCAGTTTAGATAATAAAAAATAATAATCCTGGTTTAAAAAAAATAAATATGATGCTCACAAGAGGCAGGAGTGGAGGAAGAGAGTGCAGGAGAGGAGGTCAGGCCCAAGTGACACTTCCTGAGGGGACCACTTCCTCTGTGCTCAGATGTCAACATCCAGGTCTACCCTGGGAATGCAGGAAACAAATGTCCGTAAGGGTTCTTAGTGTAGTCATGGATGTCCATGCACTCCATGTAGAAAGGTTAGCACAGAAACTCAGCCTTATCCGTTGGCTCCTTTTCCTGGCCTAATGGTTCATGTGCTCATTACATGAATATTTTGTTACATGTACTTATAAAATAACGTCTCTTGGAACTGACTACAAAGGCACAGTTAATGACACATTAACCAGCTACCTAGGACTTGGCTTGTTTTTTCCTGGTTCATATTTTGCATCTTCTGATTATAATCTTTTGGATTATAAGCTTGATCATATGGAACTTTACAGTTTTATGGTTTCCAAGCCATATATGATGTTGAGTTTAAGGCTAGCCTTGACCAACAGAGTGAGACCCTGTCTCAGAAAATAATGTACAAACAAAAACTAGTGCTTTCAAACTTGCATTAGCATCTTCTACAAGGTAGTACTTCTCGCAAAAGTTCTGAGACCAAGTGGCTCAGTTTTTACACTGAAATATGCCTTATAATCTCGATTCAACCTCTTTGGATCATTTAAAGCAAAGCTAGTCCTTCTTTCACATAATAATTTTTTCCACAAACATTGTAGGTAGAATTTTTATGAAATTAGGGTAAGTTGAGGCAAGGACATTTGGAAAATTAAAAGAAGTAGATGAATAAAATAGCCATTTTCTGACTATTGAAGTACAACCATTGTTAAGATATTGATGTACCTACTCCTTGTCTTTTTACTATATTTTCTATTGTTTTATATATTTTCATCATTATATCTGTGAAGACACATATACGCATGACATAATTTAAATTCCATATAGTAGGAGAAATCCTATGTAGAGAATAACTGAGCAGGCTCTAGACACAGACTGACCCAAGTTTAAATTCAGACTCTATCACTTTCTGGCATCTATTGCCCTGGATACATTAAACTCTCCTGGCCTCAATTACTTTTTTTTATTCGTTCATTCATTCATTCATTCATTTTTAAGTATTTCGTATAACACCTCATTACACAGCTCGGACTCATAGTGATCCTTTTGTTTTCCGCCTCCCCAGTGCTGGGATCACAGGTATGCGCCACCACGCCTGGACTCAGTGGCCAGCTCAGCATGCCCTGGGGTGAAGCTGGCATGGCTTGTGGTGTGGGTCATGGAACCCTGGTCCCTATGCTTGCCTGAGCAGGCACTTAGTCCACCGAGCTATCTTGCCCACCCTTGGCCTCAACTTTTTATCTCTAACATTAAAATAGCCCAGAGATCACTTCTTTGGGTTGTTCATATTATCAATTAATGGAAAACTGTTAGTATGGAACTGAGTGAATGCTACATACTGATTAAAATGATTATGCTTCTACTAGTCAGCTTAAACCATCCAAACAATTTCTCTGATAGAAAATCCCAATTCTTTTGGACTTCTCCTATGAAAGATGGTTTTAATTTCCTTTGCCAGTCAGGATGCTAAATCCTGTAAGTTTTATAATCTTTCCATCCATGTCCCTAGGAATCAAACTCAAGACCTCAACCTTGCCAGTCAGGCACTGTGCCGCTGAGCTACACCCCAACAGGGGTTGCCCTGTTAGTGTTTCTTTGTCTAACCATATTATTTTGCTGGCCCTCTGACAGATGAAACTTCTTTTCCCCACTGGATACAGTTGCTAAGTTACAGGTCCTTTATCCCAACTGTAGGCAGTGGATATTTAGAATCCAAGACTGGATCAGACACACAATTATTCTGACCAAATTACATCTGTTTATCTATTTCTTATTTTGAGACAGTGTATTGTTAAAATGCTCAGAGGGGATTCCCACTTAGAATCCACCCTCCTTAGCCTCTGAGTAGCTGGGGTTACTGGAATGTGCCACCTTGCTTGGCTTATGGAATCTATGCTCAACGGGCATCTCTTTGCAGAGCTTTATCTCAGTTGCTGATAAATCTGTTCACAGCAGGCAAGGCCAAGGACAAAGGCCTGTGCTGTCCACTTGACAACATTCCTTCCTGCTGACAAAGATTCACGATGATTGCCACGGTGCAATTATCCAACTGGCTATGAAGTCACACAATAAGCCAACCCCCAAGCCCACATTTTTTTCATCTGGTTCACAAGATGCACAGAAAGAGTTTATGTTTCTTGATAAAAATCCATATTTGCCTCCGTTGTCCTCATATACAGGTTTACTAAGCCTCACAGAAAAGAACATATAAAATCAGTATAAATATTTTACTCTTTTCTAGTTTACATTTTTCCTGTAATCACTTTCAAAGATGCTTTCAAAACCTTTCTCATAAATATAGTCAATACTATTTATGCTTACCAGTATCTACAGTTTGTAAGTTCTGCCATTATCTGAATATCAGGCAATTACCTCTTGAGTCTCCTGATCCACCCATCCAGTGAATAGAATCAAGTAAACATTCTGTAATACCACTTAGGCTTCTAGTAATAATTCACAGAGGTCAAGAGACCTGTGGGCAGCTCCACAGGTCATGTGATTCCAGGAGTGCACACAGGTGAAGCGCTTGGACCCAGTGCCTCACGCTGTTCATTCACATCTCCGCTCTTCACTTCTGGAGTTTAAGACTCATGAGCAAATTAGTTAACCCAATAGTAACACATGCTTTAAAGGGCTGCAGGGGTGACTAGACAAGACAGGGCACATATGTACTCAGTGAGTGATGCCTCTGTATTCTCCATAGATATTGTCTTTGTGACGGTCCCCTCATCTGTCTTCCAGTTTTTAGCCATTGTCTAACGATCATGATTTCATTCATTTCATGCAAGTTTAACGCAATTCTTAGTATATAAGAATAAGGGCTAAGTGCTGAATTGAATCACTAAGCTCCTCGAGTTCTCATTCCAATGTATAGAAAAAGAATACACTCAAGTAATATTAGTAACTGCAAAAAGAGGAAGTCTAAAGGTTATAGAATGTCAGAAAGCAATATTTTTAGAAGGGTTGCCCAGGTCCCTTCTTGACCTTAGGACATGTTGTGACATGTGAACAGAGTTATGAATCAATAAATAGGGAAGAAACAAAAGAATGAGAAAGTTTGCTTTCTTTTACATGAATGAATTTTATGTCTTCCACTTAAAAAAAAGAAAAAAAAAAAAAAAGAGGGCCTATTCCTTTACTGATCCATTTATTTCAAGCTAAGGAGAGGCAATGTTGGCTCTCTCTAACGGCTTTCCCAAGCCCTAGCTGATCCTGTGCTTTAGTCTGGCTGCCTTTTTATAGGCCTCTGCTACCTTCATATATTTATGCTTGATTATGTGTGGCCTTTTACCATCTTTTGCACATGCTGCTTTAAATTCAGAGCCTGTCAGTAAGTCCCTATGCAGCACACTAGTTCCTTTAGTTTCCTCCCCATTTTCCTGCTCATTAGAATCATTTGTGTTTGCATAGGCAGAACACTGCTTAAATCAAACTCTATGAACGCATGGTTGCTTTTCCCCAAGGTTCCAATCATTTCCATTTTACCTACTGGTCTCTGTCAGAATTGGGTCCTGGGCAGGAGTTCTCCTTAATGCTTACTCTGTCTTCTGGGAAATGAAATTATCAGCAAGGCCAGTCAAGAAATTGTCAGTGTTTTGCTTCTGGAGGAATGAAAGTTGCTGCAGATACTTGGAGACTAAAATCTCTAACACTAAGATATGTTGCTGCTCTGTCAATTTTGTGGTATGGAGTAAGGAAGAATCCATCTATTTCTCCTCCTGGCCAAAAAATCTGTAGTGCTCTCATAGTGCTGTCATTTCTCAGTGTTTTTCATTTCGTGTTCATCTAGATTTTCCTTCAGTATTCCTCCATCCATGCAGTCTTGGATTTATACAACAGGCATGGCTTCTAACAACCAGCGTTTGCATGCCTACCTCCCGATCAGCTCAGTCTAACTGTACTTAAAATAGACAGAAGCAAAATCGTGTCTTTTATATGACCGAAATCTATGCCTAGGAAATGATAAAGCTTCGCTCAAGTTTAATAACAACAAGCAGCATGAAATTGCAGAAAACTTTGGGATAGAAAGTGGATTCTATTTCTGAGCAAACCGCACACTATAGCGCTGGGAGAATTTTGAGAAGCTGCAGATTCATCACAGATTGAGGGTGAGGGCCCTGAAGGATTTAAAAAGAAAAAACCAGGCACTTCTGCATTTACTGAAGAGCAAATTATGGCCTAAAAAGGTTAATTGACTTGCCTAAGGTCTCACAGGTAGTCAGAGACAGTATTAAAGCTGGTTGGAAGTTTCATCCCAAGTGCTAGGTACTTTTTCCCTTAGGCAGGTAACAGCCATCCCAAGCATATTACTTTCCAGGAATAGCCCAGGAATTTACTTCTAGTTCTGCGAAATAGCAATACTAATACCAGGACTTCTGGCTCTCAGAGCTGCTATGGGAGAGGAAGGTAATCACAGGTGTAGTGCAATGGTTGTGTAAGGTGGTGCCACTATCATTATAATGATTTTAATGACTTAATGTATAGGTTTCCATGGACCTTTCCCCTGCTGCTTTGAGTGACTAGTGTTCTGTAATTTAATCAATGTCGAAATGTGTTTACTTTGTTGCAGATTTACGACAAATTGCAGGCTGTGTGCATGTGCATGTGCCTGAATGTGTGTGCAGGGGTGTGTGTGTGTGTGTCCCAACAAGAGAAAGAGCCTGGGTCTAGCATCCTTGAGGTCAGGGCGTTCATCCTGTTCTTTCCCTAAGAGGCTGCATGACAATGCGTTCTGATTTTAGTTTGCTCATCTATTAAAGATAAACCTTCTTTTCTTTTCTCTTCCAGTAGTGAGAATTGATACAGAAAGGCACAGTATCCGTGGCTGGGTTTGTTTTCTTTCTCTCTCTCTCTCTCTCTCTCTCTCTCTCTCTCTCTCTCTCTCTCTCTCTCTCTCTGTCTTTCTCTCTCTCTCTCTTTTCCTCCTTCCTCTATGAGATTTTTGATGGCAGCCACTATTTATTTATCTTTCTATTCTTGCAGTCTGGCACTCAATAGCTATACAGTGTGTTTGTAGAATGAATTATTTACCAAGGTGAACCACAGGGAGTGGGTCTAAGGGTGGCAGTATTTTGTAGGTCAATGTTTCTCCAGCTCTGCTCGTAAGAGCACAACATTGAGCCTTGTGAAGGGGCTGCAGAAGTGATGAGGATGTAGCTCAAGGTGCATCTCTCTGTCTGTCTGTCTGTCTGTCTGTCTGTCTCTGTCTCTCCCTCCCTGCCTCCCTCCCTCTCTCTCATCAGAACAGAGTGCTTGTTTCTCATCAATACATTCAGGCCACTATATATTATGATCCATTTTAGATGAATAGGTTTCTCAGCCACAGGATAGTTGAAAAAATATATATTCCTGGGCGCAAACAGGTCTTAAAGAGTCTCAGTGATGCAGCTTCTAATACTTTGTCACAGCTGAGCATGGTACCCTGTCCGCACCACAATGTTTTGACTTATCATAGGATGAATAGCATGTCTAGCTGGTTACAGACATGGAGGCAGATACCACACACGCACACAATGGCTACTGCCCAGTGCACTCAGCCAACAACATCAGCCTGGGATGCAGGTGGCCTGGGATGCAGGTGGATACATCCAGAACAGGTGCAAGCAGGCACTGTAGACCTGGTTTGATTTTTCTCTTTCCTTAGCCCCCTATGAGCCACGCTGCTTACAGGGACTCCTCTGCCAGAGCTCAAAAACACATTTTTAAAAACCCCAGCTAGCCACCCAGAAGAACGCACCCTTAGGACCTAGACACTTCCACATATGCAAATGTTTAGAAACGGTTCTTGGGTTCTAGAACTTAGCTAGGCAAAGCTGGCAAATTTCCCAGGGGCAGGAGGTCCCTGAATGCTATTGCTTCTGTCTCACAGAATTACTGTGTCCCTGTAAATTTATTTTGAAGATGAAAATAAAGTCAGCATAATGCTAAAATATTTAATGATGTATTATTGGATGGGCTTGGGCACCAGAAGATCAGAACAGATGCGGGCCATAAACTACCCACAAGCCCTGCCAGTGCATACTAGTGGAGTGCCAGCCCTAAAATAAGGTAACATTAAAATGTCCTCAGGATGTGTAACATATAGATGGCACTTAACGAATGTCGTCCCCTCCCCTGCCTGCTTCTTGAGTTTAATACAGAAGAAACACAAAACTGTAATACATGAGGAGAGATCTTCAATCAAACCCAGAAACCAAACTTTATTTTATTAGGATAATATATTAATGAGGGGATGATTTCTAATGCCTAATTCACTTAAAAATAATTATACACTCTTCCCTAAATTAGAACTCGGGGATTAACCAGCAGTGTGCCTTTGTGACATCCAGTGAGCTCGATTGTTCCCTTTTGCATTTATCATTTTCCTGGAAAGGAAGGGTTAAGTGAATTAAGTTAGATCTCTAGCAAAATCACCTTTCTTCCCTATGTTTCCAAGAGCAACCAGAGAATGTGATGCTCCTCCCTATTTGGGATGTTTGTTAGAGTGAGCCACTGCATGCGGATGTAGGATTCTTTATGAAATTTAGCTTTTACAAAAGTTGGACCAGTCTTCAGAGAATTTTACAGTTGGGACAACAGAGTTAAGAAGAGGAATGTCTAAGGGACAGCAGTGGTACACAACTGGGACCCTGGCCCTGAGTGAAACTGAAGAAGAAGGATAACAAGTTACAATCCCACCTGTGAAATTAAGTTTCAAATTAAAAGGGCTGGTGATGCCATTGAGTGATAGAATCTCATACAGGGTTCCCTACGCAGCTCAGACTCATAGTGATCCTCCTGTCTCAGCCTCTTCAGTGCTTAGAATTACAGGAGTGCACCACCATGCTCCGTTTCTGGGCCAGCTGAGGGTTCCAGGGCCAGCACCCAGCATGTGGTACAGGGGATTGCGCCCAGGTTCTTGCACCTGCCAGGCTGATGCTTAGCCCACCGAGGTATCTCCTCAGCCCAGCCCTGGGAATTTTATAAAGCCCTTCTCTTTGTGAGGCTCTGAAAAAGCTTAGAGGCAGATTTGGGTCTGCTATGGAGCACAGACTTAGTGTGCAGGAGCTCTGGATTAAGGCCCCAGCACTAAAACAATAACAAAAGGGCAAAGTGCATGTGCCTAGGTTAAGCACGCATAGAAGCATGCACTGCCCTGTTAACTTTTCTTGCTTCTTAATTTCAGTGTTTCTCTCTGCCTCAGCCTTCTTCTTTAGTCTCATTGGCAAACTTTGAGTCCTTTCTGGAGCATGGACAACAATGAATGCAATGAAACGAATGAATGAAATATTGTAAATAAATAAGAGTTCACAGTATAGCCATGAACGTGTACCTTCAGTTATATTTAGTTCTCTCAGGTTTTGCCAGATATTCTTACAGTGTTGTTTTCAAGGCCTGAGAGCTAGGAATTTAAGGAAAAACTAAGCATTTCTTATAATTTATAAAAATGATAAGCTATGAACATTATCAAGCATGAGATGATCCTTCAAAATGATAAAAAAAAAAAAAAGCCCTAGAGTGAGAAAATGCTAAAAGTGTGTTATGTACATGTACAAATCTGCCTGAAGGGCCCAGCGGGATGGCTCAGTGGTCTAAAGCGCCTGCTTGGGGAAGCTTGGGCAGCTTCAGGGACCGCGGTTCGATCCCCCGCACCACATGCTGCGCCAGCCCTGCCCTCAGGGTGGGCTGAGCTGGCCATAGAAATGAGTGAATAAACAAACAAAGGTTCTGAAACAAGAATAAAAATAATAAATAAAATTAAAAAATTTTAAAAAATCTGCCTGAATAAAAACCCATTAATCTGCATAAGAAATAGTGAATGTGCCAGTAAAAAGGATGTGACAAGAAAAGAAACACTAGAGCATACGTGTGGGCTGAGGGCTAAGCCCGTGTCCGGAGCCCTTGCCTTACACGTGGGAGGCCCTGGGTTCAATTCCTAGAACTGCAAAACAGAAAACAGAAGACAAGGAAGCCATGAGGGCTTCCAGCCACAACTACATGTACCTGATGGCAGAATTTTTACGTCATCGATACAAAGCTATACAGGTCAAGGCACACCGCACAATTTCTGCCTGGGGGCTACACATGCAGCTCAATGGTAGAGCTCTTGTCTGCCATGCATGGGTCCCTTCATTCAATCTCAGCATCGAGTAAAGGGTCTTTGCTATAATATGACTGAGTAAATCAGTAAGACAGAATGTTCGAAATCCTTTCATTTTAACTTATACTCTTTTAGCATTTGTGTAGCAGTGTCTTGAAAATCTGTCACTTGTGTTGTGCTATTTATAGCGCCAAAAAATAGCAATTAGTTAAAGAGTTATTATGGGCCAAATACTGCCTATGCTCCATATAGCTTTCAAAGCAACACTATCACCTACCCATGTTTATTACTATCATTTCATTAATTAGTTAATTAACTTTTGAGACAGAATCTTGCCATGCATTTTAGGTTGGCCTTGAGCTCATTTTATGGTCCAGTCTGGCTGGGATCCTCCTGCCTCAGCCTCCCCAGTGCGGGGAACACAAGTGTGCACCACCATGCCCAACTTAATCTCCATTTGATTAATGAGAAATGAGAGTTATTTTAAAGATAAGCCCCCATAACTTGCTGAAGATGCACCATTTTAATATGATGAGACCAAGGTATCTGATCTAAATTCTAAGATTTTATGTAGTTTATTATGAGTAAATTAAAACTAAGCAAAGGAGGGTGAATCTGCAGGTTTTATAAGACCATCTTCAGATATTTTTCAAGGAGAAAGTTTAATCTTCAATACAGTTTTATTTTTTAAAAAAATTCTGTTATTTCTTTGAAAAAAGCATGTAAGACCTTCAGTGGCTAAGTGAAAACCTTCTGCAAAGCAAAGCAACTTGAAGGGACAATTAGCACATGCTTCACTGACGCAGACTGTAGAATTCTAAGGAAAACAAGAACATAAAAGATTGGAGCCTCATGCTCAGTAAACATCAGGAAAATGTCATCAGTATGAAATCCTACTTTCTGAGTACATATTCTGTTAGCATTTAACTTTTATTTTAAAGATCTTTCATATTTTGGGGTAGACACAGACTAAGCTCATTTGCCAAATAAATTATTCAGTTTTAAGTGGAGTCCCACCAAGGCGATATAGGGAGACCGTCTCAAAAATAAACAAGAGGGGGACTGCATGTGTAGCCCCCTGATAGAGCACTGCTATACTGGGCCCTACACTGCGAAAATAAACACTAACAAGCAAAGTCTAAAGCAAAAACCCAGACTATATCTTTGTCTTTCAACTTTTCAGAATCACAGAAAATGGAGGAAATCCCACAAATTTGAAAAAGAAACACTATGAGTACTGACAGCTCAATTTTATTATTGCCACTTGAAGAGCCTTGCTTAATGGAAAAAGAAAATTTTTCTTATGCAAAGGGCTAAATCATATAGCCCAACATTAATTTGCATGATATGCAGGAGGTTATATGTGATGATTTTATTTTAAATAGGACCGGCCCCATTCATTAACAATAGAATCATTCTAATAAGCTTTGAAAAGTGAAGTGGGCCAGATAATTCTTTGATAAGATGGCAGCAGGTGTGTTCACAGGCTCTTATCATTGATGGTCAGTCCCAGGGGAATTTCTTGTCAGGTTCTTGGTCTGGTTCTGAGTCAAGAATTGAACTAAGAGGCTGTGCACTTACTGGAGAGGGGCAGGAGCTGTGTTCTGTAGAGAGAAAATGGGCATGTAGAGGCTCGCAGTGCCCCAAGGACAGGGCACAGGGATCATCTGTCTCTGGATTTCCTGGATTTACTTCCCCTCATGCAAACAAGGCACTGGCATGGTTGTCCTAACAAAAACTCACTTTACATGGAACCAGATTTATTAAAATGCCCTATGGAAAGTCTCCCTTGGTGTCCCAGCAGATGCAGTGAAGAACCGGAAGCAGCACTTTCCTGTCTCAGGATCTGGGATCCCGCATGGTGCTCAGGCGCTGCATATGTTAATTACCCAGGCAAGGCAGCATGCATCTGTGTGCCAAACACTCAGGAAGGCTGAGGCAGGGAACTCTCACGACCCAGCTCACCCTGAGCAGCTTGGCAGTTTAGTGACACTCTATCCCAACATGAAAAATGAAGACCAGAGGTGTAGCTCCGCACAAAAATGCTAGAACACTAAGGGGGTGGGATGAGGGAGAGAAAGAAAGAGGAGAGGAGGAAATGGGGGGGGGGAGAAGAGAGGGACAAACTATTTAACAGAAAGTTTTATTCCATGGGCCAGTGTTCTGATAGGCAGTCATCCTAAACATTTGTAAATCGAAACAGAAAGTGAAATTAGAAATAATAGCATTATTAATAGCACTCACCAATAGCAAGCATAATTTGGGGCTATAAAAACTATTCTTAAGAGGTCATAGAGGTAGCCCAGAGGCATAAGCATCTTACCTGGCAAGCACAGGTAAGATGGTCCCACATGCTGTGCGATCTTGACCCTGGTGTGGCCCCAGGAGCCGTGCATTGTGCTGCTTGCCTGTAATCCCAACACTTGGGAGACTGAGTCAAAAGGATCTCTGTGGGTTCGAGACCAGCCTGGGGGCTATAAAAAGTGAACAAGAGGCCAGCCTGAACTGCATAGTGAGACCCTACCTCAAAAGTAAATGAAATAAATAAATAAATAAATAAATATTCTTAACTCAGGCTCTGTGGGTCATCTTATTTCTGTGTAAACTTTACTTTTGGGAGTATATACCTTTTTTGAGGTACTAAAGATTGAACCTTTAGTACTCTTTGCACTGAGCTACACTGCCAGCATATTTTAACTTTTTATCTTGAGACAGGGTTTTGCTAAGTTGCCCGGTCTAAGCTTCAACTTGGGATCTTCCTCCTTTGGTCTCCCCAACTGCCTGGGGTTGCAGACAGGTACCGCTATGCCCATGTTGGAAGTCGAGTATTGAAAATAAATTATTTTTAAACATGTCTGCAAAATCAGTTACTAGTAGTCACTTTTAGTGAGAGCTAAGCTTGTCTGAAAACATTCTGTGTTTAGCTCTTTCTGCTACACTACGCCTATTAAACTCTGTAACACTCCTTAAGAAGTCCTTTCTCTCTATTGTTGGATTTCTTTCCTGTCTTGTCTTCGTGGAAATAGCTATAGGGTATGATGTGATACAAAAATAACCAGAAATCACCCCAAGACACACGGTTCTCCCCTCGCTGGAAAAGGGGATGAGAGGCACGGAAATGAGGTGGTGCGTGAACTCACGTTTTGCACATAGTAAGGCTATTACTCTGATTCAGTTCCTGTGTTCATGTCTCATATAGCGACATGTGATTTCTATATTTGTTCTATGTATAAACTGTTGAATAACAGAGCTCAAAATTAAAATGTTTACAGATATGAGGAAGAAAAAGAGAGCAGTGATGAAGGGCGGGTGGTGAAGTTGCGCGTTCTCTCTGTGTGTCTTTCTCCCCCCAGAATGGAGATACGGGTCACCGTGCCTTTGCTTTCCTTTAATGCCATCTGAAGACAGAATGGGAGACCTGCGAATAAACAGGATGATCCCTTGCAAGAGGAGGCCAGAAAGAATGGCAGAGAAAACTAGGAAGCCAGAGCTTGCATGTCTTGTTCAAAAGGGGCAGCTCTCCTGCCGAATGGTGTTAAACCATTCAGTTTGACACTAGATTTCATTAGTTTATGTCAGAAAGCTGGAAATCTATATTTTTATGAACATTTATTTCAGTAATGTTAGAGATTAAACCCAGGGCCTTCTTAATACTAGAGAAGGTTGCTATCACTGGACTATATCCCTAGTTGAGAAATCTAATGTTAAAGAATTGACAAATAATTGATTAGACATAAAAACCAACAGCACAAAGCTGAATACTGTGTGCCCCAGTATGGGGGCAAACAAACCACATTTGTTGGCTAGATTTCATTTTTCATAGGGCAGAAAATGGAAACCACTTTTGTGGGGTCTTTGGGGAGAGGTGTCAGGGAGCCAGTGCAGGACCTTATGCTTGTGCCGCAGGCATTTATGCTACTGAGCTACCTTCCTGGCTCCACTTTTGCATGTCATGCTAAGACCAAGATGTATAAAGTTGAGAGAGGTCCAAGAGGCCTCCAGTTGGGGAGGGAATGAGGACAAATAACGAATATGATGATCATCAATATTCATTTTTGAGAAAATTTGACATCATCGGAGGATAACAAAATGATATTTAGTATGGTATTCTTAGCAACATACTATGGTAATATGTTCTGGGAAGAGTTTAAACAGCTGCAATGTAAAACAAGACAGTAAACAACAAGAATGGCATTCAAAGTGACAGGAGGAAGTCAGAACTCCTCTTCCTTTGGAAATTCCTATTAATTAATTTATTCTTCAAGATAACATTAATGAAATTTTCTGGTGATTTGGCAGGATAAAACTGGTTAAAATACTTTTTGGCTCTTACATGTGGGGTTTTAGGCTTTGACAACTTAGTGAGTCATAAATGAGCTAAGATAGAAATGTGGTGCTTTTTAGCATAATATGTAATTTGTTGAATATGTTTTGCCTTTGAAGACAACCAATGTGCCAGGGTACAAAGCAAACCTCTGGATAGTCTGACATAAGGGCCAGCTGGTTCCGTATTCTGAGGCCCCCTAGACATGACTCAACTTATTACAGAAGTCACACTGGCACAGGATTGGTACAAGGGAGACGAGTGGAAAACAGGGCGACGGGTTAACTTTTCAGTCATGACCATAAAAGCCCCCACTATACTTACCTTCCAAAAGTAGACGCACACTCACTCAGGAGGATGCTTGGAATAAAGGCGAGAGAAGTCCTTGAGCAAACTGCCTGCCTTTGCCTTCCACCTAGAAGAACAAACACACAAAAACATTGTTGTTAAATAATGTTTTTGGAAAACAAATTTTTATTGTGATCACTAAGCTGTATGGATATGAAAACTTTACTTATGGCTTACAAAATATTTCAGTGAACTGACTCAGCAAATTTATTAACATATTTTGGATGTTGGTATGTAAACATCTTTGTTGATCTGTGCAATTGTGAGAAGTGTATTCATATCAGCTCTTTAGGCGATGTGACTTCCAGTCTCTGTATCAGCAGTAGCAGGGCTAACATAGTTCAGCAGGCTAAGCACCTGCTTAAGCAAGAGCAGAGTTTGGGGTCCTATCACCAGCACCATATGCAGCACTGGCCCTGCCCTCAGGCATGTTGAGCTAGCGAATGAGTCTAGGCCTGGTGGTGCACACCTGTAACCCTAGCACTGGGAAGGCTGAGAACAGGAGGATCACCATGAGGTTGAGCTGCATAGTGAGACCCTGTACAGAAGGAGAAGAAGAAGAAGAAGAAGAAGAAGAAGAAGAAGAAGAAGAAGAAGAAGAAGAAGAAGAAGAAGAAGAAGAAGAAGAAAGAGGAGGAGGAGGAGAAGAAGAAAAAGAAGAGGAAGACGAAGACGAAGAAGACGAAGACGAAGACGAAGAAGAAGAAGAAGAAGAAGAAGAAGAAGAAGAAGA